>PVIR01001374.1:30055-42756 GCA_004026965.1 Petromus typicus | reverse complement strand
AAAGGATTCCAGAAATCATAAATTTGTATCTAGTATCATTTCTTTTTCCTTATAGAGTATTTTAGTGGGAGAGTTGTTTGATACAGGTCTTGCTCTGTAGTTTTGGCTCGACTTGAAAATGAAAAACAGTTTGCAAAGTGCTACTGACAAATATCCTTTCAAAGAGTTTACAAACTCAATTATCTTCATCATAATTCTAAGAAAGTTTTTACATTTTTCCTCATTTTCCCATTTGATGGTACGAAAGTACTAATGGTACAAAAGCAAAGGTGTGTAAAAATACTATTATGTACTATATTTTAGTGTCACTCTAAATAATGCCACAACTGACATGATATAGTTAAAAAAACAAAGTGGAACAAAAAGCTAGTTTTCCTGAAGAATGTCTCTAATAAAACTGTAAGTTATTTTTATTAAATTTTAGTCAGAGTACAAGTCTTTAATAGTCAGTGGAATGAAACAGGAAGTACAATAAATAAGAACTGCTGTACAGCAAAGTACATTATCTCCAGGAAAGCCACTCAGTTTAAGTTGTTAACTGTCATTTTTTCTCTTTTAGGGGTATAAGTTTTACTTAAAAAAAAAAAATGGGGGTCGGAGATTTAGCTCAGTGGTTCCGGTGGTGCCTGTCTTGCAAGTGGAAGAACCTGGGTTCATCCCTGGTAACCACATAACAATACTGGGTGTGGAGACTCACACCCAGCAGCAACCAGCACCACATACCACAGTGCCGGGCGTGGTGGCTCATGCCTGTCATCCCAGCACTCGGGAGGAAGAGGCAGGAGGGTTGCTGTGATGTGAGTTTGAGGCTGAGCTCAGGGCCAGCCTGAACTATAAAGCGAGACCCTGTCTCAAAAAAAAAAAAAAAAAAAGATATGACCGACAAATATGGTTTTCTAGCTATTTGGCAGATATTTTCTAAAATGACTTAGAGGAAAATATCTAATATGTCATTGATAAAATTTGAAATTTTAAATAAAAATTAGAATACTATAAAACTTGGATCAAACACTGTGAACTTCAAAATTTCATATTTAATGAATTCTGATGATATGGCAAGTGATATTAACAAACATGGTTTGCTATTATCAAATTTTATCTCAAGTGTCAGCACATGAAAGTAGTATATAAATCAATGAATCTTCCAAATGACTAATGTACATTACAGTATCACACAGGATAAAAAAAATCCATTTGATGGGCAAAATAAGCCAGACATTAAAGAGATTTGGAAATGTTTAAAGTAATGTACACTTTTCACCAACTTATTTTTTGCTTTGGTAAATGGTTATTTTTCATTTAAAAATGTTCTTTTGGCCTAGGGATATAGCTTAAATAATAAAAGTGCTTGCCTAGCATGCATAAGGTCCTGGGTTTAACAATCCATAACATATTAATTACTTATACTAATTCAATCATTGTTATTTTAAAATAACAATAATATATTGATAAATATTTTTAAATGTTTTGTTTTCCATGTCTAATATGGCAAATATTGACAGGCACTGTAAAAAAACAAAAGCTTTTGGGGAAATGATCTTTAAGTATGTAAAGAGGCATGAGGACAAAATAGTTTAAGGAGATGAAGCACATGTCTGAAGTCTCTTGACTCCTGAGATTTTTCAGAGTATCCTAGGACCATACCTGCTTGGCAAAAAATATTGTATCAAGTCTGGAGTCCTGAACCACAGAGCCTGCAGGTTCTTCGCCTGGCTGCCACTTGAAAAGAAAAATTAACCCATGAACTGGTCTACAAAAGAAAGGAATAATAAATTAGTGACACCAAAACACGACTCTGATAACACAGAGTTAACATGTATTTAATAAATACAATGCAAATGAACAAATTAAGTAAAGGAGGAATTGTTTTTCTTTTTTTGAGACAGGCTCTGACTGTGTAGTTCAGGCTGGCGTTAAATTTGTGATTCTCCCACCTCAATCTCCTGAGTGCTGGGACTACAGATGTCCATCACAATGCAGAGCTAAATGAGAATTTTTTACATTACTACTGTCATTCCATCACTAAAATGTTGCCAAAGACTAATAAAACTAAAAATGAAATTAGTTAAGATAGAATCATAATAAAAGCTTTATTTTTCAGATTTGTATACTATTTATTAACTTATGTCATCTTACCTAAAAATAGAAAAGAACATAACCAAACAAGAAGATACTAAACCTACACTGATTTCCAAACCACATAAAGTCCCTGTTGAAAGTTTACAAATGTCAGATAATATGTACAGGATTAAATAAAGAAATTCACGTTCATTTAAGTATTAGATTCACACATAGTCCTCAAACTATAGTAGGAATGGCTAATTAAGTCATTCATATTTCTAATGGAACTACTGATGCACTTGAAAAGTTAAATCATTATTTTTGGCTTTTTTTCAGGGGTTTTTACTTGCTTTCCCTGCAACAAAATGTTTCATTTTTTAAACTTATTTTGCTGTGCTGGGGAATGAACCCAGGACACTGGTCTTTCTAGGCAAGCACTCCACCACCAAGCTACTGCTCTAGCCCCTTTCCTATGTTTTTAAAGACAAACAAATGCTATACTTTGTCTTCATTTAACCTTTCCTAATCTTAGCCAAAGTGATTTCACATAAATCATTGTGGTTTTTTGGGGGGAAGGGGGGTGAAGTGGGACAAAGAAACTAGCGCCCTCTTGCTACTGAAAAGAGTAATCATGTTCTTCCTTAATCTTCATTTTCCCCTTAAAAATATATACCTTGCCCCCCATTCTAAGCATGCTTGCAGGATTTGGAAGACGAAAGTAAAAAGAAGCTCTAAAAAGTCATTCTGATCAAAACTATGGAAGAAGGGGAAAGTTCCCCCTAGCATCTACATTTGGAACTTGAATTGTACCTTTCCCAAAAAACGAGACAATAATGTGTAGATAATTTCTTTTTTTGGTTTTGTTTTTGGGAATCTGGGGATTGAATCTAGGGCTTTCAATTGAACAATATTCCCAGACCCTTTTTTTTTTAAATTTGACACAAAGTCTCACTAACTTGCCCAACTCTCTCAGAACACTGAGTTTAAAAGGGTGGAACAGCACTCCCAGATGAATTTCTAAATTACTTTCAATATACAGTATTTATTAAATGTGCTTTTGCAGAATAACCTATTATTCATGAGTTTTTATGCTGAATTTCGTGAAAAAAAAATCAACCAGTCAGTGCTTTGTGGATATAAAACAAAAGAAACTTAAGTTTGAATCTCTTGCAAGTTACATATTTATGAACTTCACATTTTTGTCTATAAAACTGGAATAGTACCTATCTCACAGGATTGAAAAAGAGACGAAGATAATGTACTCCGCCTTGGGATAATTCATACAAAATAAACATAAATATAAGTGTCCTTTAAAAATTTACCAAAGCATAGCACTGTATGTTTAACACAACTAAAATTATACTTACTTTAATTTTTCAAAATTCTCTGGCTCTAAACTCCATATTTCTTCTACTTGGGCTCCTCGGCAACCTGAAATAAAAACCATTTTCTTTATAAAAACTTCATTATGTCTTTCATCATAAAATCAAGTATCAACTAAAAGAAAAGCACATCTGAGGGCAATAAGACATGACAAAACAGTAAAACTGATGAAGCTCAAAGCCAAATTCTATCACTTCCTTAAATAATTCTCAATTACTTTTATGCAGAGTACAATATAATTTTTTCAAAGTTTCAAGAGTTTATTGTCATTAAGTCAGCATCATATGACTGTTTCATCTGTATCTCTCAATCTCTGGCTTCTCTTTAGCTAATGGCTGGTCCCCAAATATCCCTAGTCTTTTTTTTTTTTTGTTTTCCCCTACCATATACTTTTTTTCCTTCTGGGAAAATAAACTGTTACTTCACAGTGATCCTGACATCACAGTTTTAGATCTAGCCTTTTTCCTAAGTTTCTTCTTTGTTTTTAAATTCACTATATTGGTACACTTTATATACACATCATTACAATCAACACTGAGAATCTGTACCAGTACATGACTAACTTAATTCTATGTCAAGATCACTTCCTTCCGTCCCCTCCCAAAACAAGCTCTTCTTCTACGACAATGGTTTTCAACCAGAGTATTTTTGCCCCTTAAGGAACATCTGGTAATATCTGACATTTTATTATCACTACTGTCACCAAGTGGGGGGGTATTATTGGTACCTAGTGCTAGACGTGGGATTATCTGGCTGAGAGCTGTAGTTCCAACTACTAGGGAGAATGAGGCAGCAAAATGACTTGAACCCAGAAACTTGGGACCAGTTTGAACAGCAGCATAACAAGACATCAACTCATCACGGAGACTGAAGCAGGAGAATGGCTTGAGCCCAGGAGATTGGGACAGATCTGAGCAACACAGCAAGATACAGTCTCATAATTAAAAACAACAACAACAAAGTAATTTGGCCCAAAATGTCAATGAAGCCATGCAAAGCTGGGTGCAAGGTCCTGAGTTCAAACCCGTGTAACCACATACTATAATGCTGGGCATGGTGACTCATGCTCATCAGCAATCAGTAAAACATCACAGTGACAATGTGGTGGCTCGTGCCTGTAATCCCAGCTTTCGGGAAGCTGAGGCAGGAGGATTGCTGTGAGTTCAAGGCTTGCCTGGCCTACATAGTGAGCTCAGGGCCAGTCTGAACTACAAAAGCGAGACCCTGTCTCAAAAAAAAAAAAAAAAAAAAGAAAAAAAAAAAAAAACCAGTATGCATAAATCTTAGGTAGAGAAGAACTTAAACAAACCCAAATGTCTAGGAACAGACCAAGATTGCTAGATATTCACATATGTAAAATTGAGGGAAAAAAGCTCGTAAGTTGAACCTGTATTTGAATGAGAACCAACGGGGATGCAAACACCAATGCAACTGTTAATACTGGTTGTTGCTACTACAGACCAATTGTTTTAAAAGCTGCCACACATTCTACATATCATACCATATTTAAACAAAGAAAAAAACCCTACTGAGTAAAAGTGCCCAAAATTGTTCCATACAAAGAATTTCAAATGATAGTACTTTAAATATTATATGTTAAATATATTTATATTAGTAAAGCACAGTACTCAACCGCTGGCATCAATCTCTTTATATACATTCAATATACAATACACCATGGTATAATGAAAAGAGAAATAAGCAATGATTGTAGAGACATGGGTCCTACGCCTAGCAACTGCCTTAAAATTTTAACGTTAAGAATGCAATTTCTCTGAGCCTCACTTCTCTAGTATACACACAGGACAAAGATACCCCCTGCTTCATTAAATGCTACCATTTTGTGAGCAATAAGGTAATCAAGCAACAACACAAGAACTTAATGCAAACTTCTCTAATAATACATATAAAATAAAAAGTTAGGAAGGAGAGGAAGACTTTTACAAATTAATGAAATAAACATACTTACAAAAAAACTTTTGTATACCAAGCTCAGTACTAGGTCCTAGCAAGGACAAGTACCAATAAAGTGTTCTCACAGTACATATGCCACAGGGACAGTACAACATGCATTAAGTTTCATATAAAAGGTCCACACATGTTTTATAAGCTCAAGATTATTATACATATGCTGCCAAGAAAAATTCTCACAGATAACTGAACTATGTCTGAAATAGAATAATTATTTGTCAGTCAAACTAGAACAATGTTCCAAAATAAAAGGGGATATTAAAATTGAAATGATAGAAGTTTTGAAATGTTTATATACTAACACACTTATACTGGTCCTAATGGTTCCCTGAAAATAATTTCAAAAATAACACTCATCAAAATGCAACTAAGAGGGCCGGGGAGTTAGCTCAGTGGTTCCGGCGCCTGTCTTGCAAGCGCAAGGACTCGGGTTCGATCCCCGGTGACCACATACTATACTGGGCGCTCACGCCCAGCAGCAATCAGTGCCATATACCACAGTGCCAGGTATGGTGGCTCATGCCTGTGGTCCCAGCACTTGGGAGGCAGAAGCAGGAGGATTGCTGTGATGTGAGTTTGAGGCTGAGCTCAGGGTCAGCCTGAACCACAAAGCGAGACCCTGTCTCAAAAAAAATCTTAAAAAAAAAAAAAAAATACAACTAAGAGTCTTCCTTCTCTGGTGGAGCTCCCTCTAATTGTTGCCAGTGCCATACTCATATGCTCAATGTTATCTTCCCACATACATCTATTTATTCATTTACACAGGGCCATCAAATTGCCCACTTGCCTCCAAACTGCAATTCTGATGCCTTAGCCACCTCAGGGGTCAGAATTACAGGCATGCACATCTGTAATGGGGTAAAATAAATGGTTATGACAATATGGATCTCATTCCCCTAATGTTAGAAACAAGTCTACCAAAAGCAGTCGGAACTTCTGGGCCCCCACACCAAATGGATCAGCATTCTATTATCCCATAGTACAAATGCCATATGGCTGATGTGACCAAACAGAAAAAATATGATTAATAACCTTCAAGCAATCTCTCCAAAAAAATGACTATGCAAATACTTGAACTGAACTGGGAACCCTAAAATGGAGGCAGTTAACTTGTACCCCTCAATTCAGTCCCATTTTGGGAGCCCAACACTAGTGAACTCCCAAGGCCACCCTTTTACTCCTTAGATGAAAGCCCAGTATTAATTTGCTTCTTTACTCAAAGCAAGGAGAAAAACACCTTAGAAGTCCTCATAATTAGCCTTCATTTCAAGGCAACATTATTTTGATGCAAAAGTCTTTCTGATCTGCCTTATAGGGTCAGTAGTTATGGAGAATGGAAAGACTCCAGACTTCCTATCACACTGAAGTGGAGTCTGCAAATTAATATACCTTGCCATACCTCAGTAAATGCTGCAGGCCAAAAGAAAAGGTTAAAATAAACTTTAAGGACAAAGCCACCTGGCTTTTTAATGTACATACTGCAAGAGATAAACGGATTTAATATCAACCTTAAAAGGTATGTTGGATTAACCACAGTATCCAAGTGAGGGGAATATCTGGCTTGGAAAGGAAAGGCAGATAACTATTTAGAGGCCATTCTCCATGGGCTTCACCTGTTTCAGCATGTCTTCTGGGAGAGATCTCTGACATTGCTTAGATTTCCCCTCCCCTGCATTAGTGAACTAAGGACCCAGGGTTTCACACTAAGCTTCATCCCCAGTCCTTTATTTATTTTTTAATCTTCTGAAACATGGTCTTGCTAAGTTATTAAATCAATCAGGCTGGGCTCAAATTTGCAACCCTCCTGTCTCAGCCTCCTACACTGCTAGGATCATAGGCATGCACTACACTCCATGGCACTCAACTAGCTTTTCAAGAATGTTCTTGCTGCAAACAGATTTGGAAGACTGAGATAAGTGCAGCAGATAGAAAACTTATTTACAGTTCCAAATAATAAAAATAATGCCCAGAGACAAAAGCTGAGCAAGTTTGGTAGCAGCCCCTTTATAAGAGACTTTCTTAAACTCAAGAGTTCCTCAACTGTAGCTCAGACTATGTACACAGTATCCACCATGGTCTATCTCCATCTCCACAGATTTCAAAAACAAAGGAATCCATATGAACATGAATCTCCTATAGTCTGCTGGGTTACGAGCAATACAATCTTTTATCTGTGTATCAACTGTCTGACAGCACTTATAAAACTGACAAGACAACTTGTTGGCTGGTAGGCAGGTGAAGATCTAACAGTTATAATTTTTAACAAACATTGGACTTTGTCAGATTCTTTTTGCACTTACTGGCGTAACTATAAAGGTTTTATTTTTTAGGTTAATATGACTTGCTGCTTCTTCAATGTTAAACTAACTCTGAAAACTGATACAAATCACTTAATCATCATGTTATCCTTTTAATTGTATTAATACAATTTGTAAAATTTTGTTTGAAATTTTTACATTTATTTTGATTACAGATACATCTGTGTTTTCTTGTTAGTCTTTAGTTTTGATGTCAAAGTAATGTTTGCCCTTGTGGTATGAGCTAGGAAGTAGTTCTCCCTTTCCATTTTTCTTTTTAAAAATTCTATACAATTGGTATTGTTCCTTAAATACTTGACAGTGTATCAGTGTTGGCTAGTATTTCTTTGTAAGACGATTTTAGGATACAATTTGAAATAATATAAAAAACTCTAAGGCTGTACTGGCTATTTCCTGCTCCGCTGTGATAAATATCTTTAAAGGAATTGGTACATTTTCACCTAAGTTGTCAAGTCTATTGGCATAAAATTCTTTATAGCATTTGCTTATTATCCATTTTATATTTGTACATCCTGTAATGATGTCATTTTTTCATTTTATCGTAATTGTACTTCACCAACCACCCATACTAGAAACCAGAAAGTTGTTGTCTTTTTGTGACATCCAGTGAGCAGTTCTATCCATTTTTTTTCCCTTTAATGTAAGAGAAATATACTACCACTCAACCTCTACTGTAAGGCTGGCGGCCCTGAGAACTCCTTTTTTTAATGTAGCATGTTATGGATGTAGTCCTACTCCAAAAGGAATGAGGAGAAGGCATTTCCACATGCCATTAGCAATTTAAATTCAGTAAAATTACTGAATCTACTTTCTAACTTACTACTTTGAACTATTTTACAGACTGCTAGCTTTTCATATCTTATTTTAATTTACTCTATTCTATAACTACAGTTCTTTTCCTTCTGCTTGCTCCTCCTTGACCTGTGTTCTTAAATCATTTTGTACATACTCAACACAGCAATTAACATGTCATATTACATTGTCAGTTTTTCAGAACAGCAGCCAGACTATTCACATTAAAACTTTCCAATCCTTACCAGTAGGCTTGAGATACAGTAGATGCCCAACACATGCCAGATAAATATGGTACACATTTAGCTATGTACAGCAGACAATATCCATAATAACATTTGTTATCCTGAGTACAAATTTTAACATAATAGCTAAAAATAATACTTGGTGAAATGTAAAGATAAACCCACTCTGCAAAGAGGAGGTTTAGAAGCGAAAGAGAAGGATAAAAAGTACGTGTTGATAAGTATGGAAGGAGATAAAGTCAGAGGGGGATTATAAGGAAAGCATGTGGTCTCTGGTCTAGAGCTCTACTTCAAGAAAACTCAACTTCACCGGAAACCACAGCTGCTCAGGGAGCAAAAGAACCGGTGAAGCAGTCTCAGACCCACGCAGTCAACGTGGGCCATTCCCAAGCTCACGGCGTTCAGTTGGATTAACTAGAATCTCGAGTTCCTGGGCGGCCTGGGCCTCAGACACCACCCTTGGGAAGACACACCCTAGGCTGGCTTCGTCTGCAGGACAGGTGGCCTCAACGAGGCACCTAAGCGCACTGGCCGGGCTTAGGGAGGCTCTGCAGAGAAGAGACAGTAGAAAGGCAGACGAGCATAAGGTGCTGGGGAGGAGAGGGAAGGTCCTCGAGTCAAAGTATTCTGAGTCACGAGTCCTGAGAATATAGTAGTCCACAAGACAGCCACGATCCTTGCCCTCGTGGTGTGGCTCTCAAAACTACTGTCGAAACGCAACTGCTCCGGGCTGAGGAGAGGCAGACGCCCTGCGTGCCCCCCACCTCAACTCCAGGTTCCTGGAGTGACTTCTCTTCAGGCACGGGGCGGCGGTGGCCGCAAGTGGCTACTCCGTTCCCAGCTTGGGCCTCCTCCCGTGACCCCCGGCCCAGGACGGTCCCCTTGGTTCTCACCGAATCCTTTAATGAGCTCGGTGAAGACCCCGGGGTCGCTTTCCATGAGACACCACTCCCCGGCATTGCCCGTCATGGCCCCGGCTACACACCGCCCCACTATCGCACGCGGCCGCCCCCCGTAACCAACTGCCGCGAGCCACAGTACTCAGCAAACCCGCCGCGGAGCTCGTCAACCCCACGTCACCCCGCCTACTTCCCGACAGCCTCTGGGCGCCGTCACCTGCCGCGCGCCAGAGCGCAGGAAGACGCTCTAGCCACCCAGGAGACGTAGAAAGTGCTCTCGGGCCTTGCGGGATCCGTAGCGGATTCGGAAGGGGCCGGCGCCTGAGCAGGTGGGCGGGGCTTAGGGCGCCGAGGAGGCAACATCCGGGGTCCTCGGCACACAGGGGCGGGGGCGGGCCAAGGAGAGAGGGGAGGGGCTCGTTCCCGGGAACCGAACCTGGAAGGCCCTTCTTCTGTGCCGCTGGAGTTGTCTGCGCGCGTCAGGCCGCCGCCTCTCGTCGTTTCCCAGCCCTGCGCAGGAATTCTCCTGGAGGCGCCGCGGATCCGCAGGGTTGGCCTCCAGGCAAAGGTGAGGTAACAGGGAGGCTGGCTGGGGGCCCTTAGGGTGGTCCGAGCGACCCTGGGGACGCTCAGGGTCTGACTGGTCCTCCATGTCTCTCAGCCGGCATCCCCGTTGCAAGGCCGGGGCAGACACTTTGCCGGCCATCAGCCTCTTCGCCCCGCTTCGCACTCTGCGCGCATTTGCTGCCGAGCCAGCCTCGCTGTGGGCCATTGTCTCTGGGCCCCGCGGGGACACTCCGGAGTGCGGGCCCTGTTTGAACCTGGGACTCGCCTGCCTCTATTGCACGGCTCCCCGCAGGCCAGCATCCAGAGGGCCTGCTTTACTCCTCCTCTTTCTCCTCCTCCCGCGGCTTCTACGCATAGAGGCGTTGTCTCTGATTCAGGTTTTTGGAAAGGAGCTTTGTGGGAAGATGAATGGTGAATTTATCCTAAAGGATTTCAGGAGGGAGAGAAGAAAGAGATCTGTAAACTCCATGGCGATGGTAGACTATTTTAAGGCATACGATATCTTGGAAGAGAAAATGTCTTACAATGAAATTCGAAAATCTAAAAACAATTGGGACGGTTGTAAAACCGACTAATCATCAAGCTGCCTTACAGAGTACTATAGTGTTAAGGTTAAAGTCTTTTGAATATATATATGTACATATATACATACGTATATTCATATACATATATACATACATATATATGTATGTATATGTGTACATACGCATATATATGTGCATGTATTATTCCTGAAAACTGTTCCAAGAAGAGATTTTGGCTTCCAAAAAAAGGAAACCCTCAGTGAATAAACGGAGTGATTGCTTCGCCAACAGGTCCCTAAACCCTGGAGTTAGGGAGCATTGTACTACAGACTCTGTAAAACCGGAAAATAAACCTGGTAAATATTATAGAAAGAAATAATAGAACAATTTTTGCATTAAAGCAAGCCCGAATATATTGTAGAGTAGAAGCCAACATTTATATCAAGTGTTGATTTAAAACTTTTTCTTTTTTAAGCTTGAAATTTCTCTCTGGTCCCTATCCATAAGTTGGGGGATTTTTACAAAAATCCCTTGAGGATTTAATTGCAAAAGTCTGAAGACCCAGGAGTCTAGCTGTATTTCCTTACAAACCTTAGCTAGAGTGACTGGCATCACATCCCACAGATACATGCAGTGTTTAAATCTGTAATACTGCTATAAACTTGGAAATGTTTTCCATGCTAAACAAGTACGTTAAAACTACAATTTGTTTCATACCAATTTGAAAATGCCTATGATTGTAAAAAAGCCAAACCCAAAATTTAGCCTTTGAGAAAGCCTAGAAGTAACGAGAACAGATTTCATTTTTAATTATGTCAAATGAATACTGAGAGTTCACATAAAAAAATAGATTTGGAGTCTTGAAAAAAATAAGATCTGGCAACACTAAGGTATGACAAATAGTGTAATGCTCCCTTCATGTCATGGAATCCTTTGCCATAGCTCCTCTGTGTGTGTGTGTGTGTGTGTGTTTAGTTTTTGAAACAGGTATCACTAACTTGCCCAAGTGGGACTCAAATTTATCCTCCTGCTCCAGCTTCCCAGGGTGCTGAGGTCAAAAGCAGGAGACGCCATACTTGGTCTGGCCTGTTTTTGTAGTCTAGTTTCTTTTCAGGTGCTTTACACTGCCTCTAACATGCTATTAAGCCTTGATTTCATTTTAAAAGAAATTAACTTTATATTTGTTGATTTCTTGAGGTGAAAACATTTTCAAAGAACAGATTAGTAAACATCTTACATTCATCCAAATGAATGTAAGAAAATTTTAGGAATCCTTAGGAATAATTTACTTTTGGTAAAAAGTACTATACATGTTTTAGTTGTAATGAATGTAACTACACCTTTTTCTACTTTACTGTGTGTTTACTATCACTTGTTTTTGCCTTCTATATTAAATCAAGAAAGAAAAGTGAATAATATATAAAATGCCCACAACTGATTTAAAATGTGATCATATTTTTATGATCTATTTAATACTTCTTCCTCTATTGTTAATATGTAAAAATTTAATGTAACTTTAGCTATTTTAAATTCCTCCAAAAGATGTACCTTAAGAAGTCAGTACAACTCAAAAAAATTAACCTTGCCGGGCGTGGTGGCTCACGCCTGTAATCCCAGCACTCGGGAGGCAGAGGCAGGAGGATTGTGATGTGAGTTTGAGGCTGAGCTCAGGGCCAGCCTGAACCACAAAGTGAGACCCTGTCTCAAAAAAAAAAAAAAAACCAAAAAAATTAACCTTATTTTTACTGTTGTTATATTGGAATTGCAACAGTTGATTATTGAGGATGAAATAAATGATTTGACCTCATTCACTTCCAAATACTTTCTGCCTCTGGTAATGGAACTTAAGTTTTGAAGAGGGAGATGATGGTAAAGAAAAACGTAAATATCTGTTTTTCATTGCTTTCTTTCTTTCTTTTTTTTTTTTTTTTTTTTTTTTTT
>PVIR01001374.1:0-29955 GCA_004026965.1 Petromus typicus | reverse complement strand
CATGGCCGGCACTGTGGTATGTGGTACTGATTGCTGCTGGGCATGAGTCTCCACACCCAGTATTGTATGTGGTTACCAGGGATCGAACCCAGGTCCTTGCACTTGCAAGATAGGTGCCAAAACCACTGAGCTAAATCCCCGGCCCCCATTTTTCATTGCTTTCTAAAGTCACATACAAGAAGTGTAAGGCTAAAATATGCCATTTTCACATAATTAGCACTGCTACTCCACTCCACTCACTTTCCGAGCAAGTACTGTGTATTTCAACTTACTAGTATTTTCATTTTGTTTTTTAATTAATATTTTAAGCCTGCTACATTGGTACATATCTGTAATTGCAGCTACTCAAGAGGGTCAGGCAGAAGGATTTTAAGTTTGGGAGATTTAATGAGACCCTGTCTCAACAGACAACTTTTAATAGAGTTGGGAGGGTCAGGGTTGAAGCTCAGTGGTGCTGCACCTGCCTGGCAAGTTCAAGGTCTTAAGTTTGGTCCCTGGTAAGAGCACATTAGAGTTGTGAAGTAGCCCATTGGTGGACCATTTGCCTCACATGCACAGGGCCTTTAATCAGTACTGCAAATAATTTAGGAGATAGTCCCATAATTTCAGTATCTTGAAATTTGCTATTTTCAAGTTTCCAATGTAGTGGTTTTTATAATATTCAGACTTGTATGACCACTGTGCAAAGCAGTGGTTTCAGAACATTTTTATCATCTTAAAAAAGTCATTGTTTTATAGCAGTGATTTCCCAGGTTTCCCTTCTGCTTGGCTTCAGGCAACTACTAAGGAATTTTGTTTATATAAATTTGCTTACCTTAGAAATTTCATATAAATAGAATTATACAGTAGGTGGCTTTTTGTGATTAGCTTCATTCACATGGCATACATAACTTTTCCAACATGGGTTCCTGTTGTTGCACATGTAGTACTTCATCTCATACTGTACTACATTTTTAATGCACTCTTCAACTGATGGAGATTTGGTTTCCAGTTTTTACCATTATGAATAACACTGATATTTTTGTAGCAACATGTTTTCATTTCTCTTGATTATATTGGAAAATTCCTGAGTCATATGGGAATTATATATAATCTGTTGACAGAAAGCCTGGATATTTTCCAAGCTGTGTCATTTTACGTTCTACTAGCAGCAAATTAGGTTTTAATTTCTCTAAATCCTCACGCATACTTGTATTGTCTTGACTAGTGGATGTGAAGTGGCTCACTGTGGCTTTGTTTTGTAGTGCTGGGGATCCTACCCAGGGCTTTACAGGTTAGGAAGCATTCTACACTGAGCTATATCCCAGCTCTTATTGTGATTTTGACTGCTTTCCCTGAAGACTAATGATGTCTGGCATCTGTGTTTATTGGCCATTCCGTACCTTCTCTGGGGAAATAACTTCAGAGTTTTTTCCCATTTATTTGGAGAAATTGTTTTCCTATTTTTTTACTTAAATTAGAGTAGTGTTATTTATATATTCTAGGTACAGGTCCCTTACATATATAATTTGCAAATATTTTCTGTATTCCATAGGTTATTGATCATTTTTCCTTTTGTGATGCCTTTCAAACATGAGTTTCAAATTTTTATGAAGTCATTTGTTCTTTTTCTTTTTGTCACTTGTCCCTTTGGTATCTATTCCAATACCAATTCTCTGACAGTTAGGTGTTCTGTGTTCAGTTTAATTCTAAAACTACCTGGTATTTACATCAAATCTCACAAATAAAAAACCAAAGTCCTTAATAAGATTTATTTTGAGATTCCAGCTACAAATACAATCTCTAGGCTGTTCACACTTCTACCGTACAAATTACAAATTCAGGGCTTTCTACAACCTGCTCAAGGTTAATAATTTATTAAACTGAAAAACAAACCCACTAAAATACCTTGTGTCATTTACCAGATATGATATAATTAGGATTACAGTTATAAAAGGTACAACTCAGGAGTTGCGAAATAAAAGACACTCCCATGTGAGAGTCTGCAGAGTTTTAAGCCCTCCGTATGGAATGAAGCACATAACAAACTTCCAAGGAAGGTCCTTGTACAGAGACCAGACACTCTATTCTGCCACAGTGTCAGTGTCATACCAGTGTTAAAGTCGTAGTGACCAAGTTAGCCAATTTTAAGTTGAAAGTGTATGCCAGGACTCAGTGATAAGGAGCTTGGGACATACTATCTTCCATCTTTCACTTTAGAAATATGACTGGCAAATTTACATAAGCAACTATAGAAGTACCCTAGCTGTAAATAATGTAATCTGACCTATAATTTATGTTGTACCTGGAAAGTACCATCACAAAAGTGGTTGTTAGTATTCTGTCTATGGATAAAGCTATAATTCATTTCATATGTCAAAAAACAAAATTACAAACAGAAAAAAAAAGACAAAAATTAGAACAAATTTAACTTACAGAACTTTATTGTCTTAGCTGGGATTCCAAATTAGGTAACATCTTATTTCACAAGTAGAATGAGTAGTCCCACTGGGCATTAGCACAAGAGTAGTTTTGGAGCTGGGAATTTAGCTCTGGTTCTAGACTCTGCTTGGCAAACACAAGGTCCTCAGTTCAATCCCGGTAACCACATACCACAGTGCCAGCATGGTGGCTCACGCCTGTAATCCCAGCACTTGGGAGGCAGAGGCAGGAGGATTGCTGTTGAGTTCAAGGCTCACCTGGGCTACATAGTAAGCTTAGAGCCAGTCTGAACTACGAAGTAAGACCCTGTCTCAAAAAAAAAAGTGAGTTTTGTAGAGTGAGAGGGGGAAAAACAGTGACAGAAAAAAAGCTGATTGGTTAACATTGTTACTTTTTGAAAGGGTTAAAGGAAGGAACTCCCTTGCTGACTCAAGTGTATTAAATCATCTGTTTTCACCAAGAAATTGCTTTAGGATCTGTCTGCTCTCTGAAGTTTCAGCATGCCTACCAGGCATTTAGCATGACTGCATTTTGTTTGAACTGGTCTGTTGAGGCTAATGTTGGAGTTTGGAACAAGACAGTGGTCTCCCTAATTTTAATGTAAAGTTACAGTAGGGATTACAAGTTTTATATTTATAGATTATCTCTTTTGAGCATCCTTAGATTAAAAATTGATTGTGCTGCTTATTCTATGAAAGACAGATACTTGAAAAATTCAAATATACAGAAAAACTTACAGAGAAATATTAGTCTCTAATGAAATCTTCACTCAGTTCTTCTTACAACTTTGTAACTTTTCTTTTTTCTTGATTGTATTTTTTATTAGCTCCATATAATACATTTATTTTTTTTCTGATCACAGAATTTCTTAGTTTATATTTTCATCACTCATGTTTAGATTTTTACTTTAAAATATACTATAGAAAAAATCAGTTGTACATAATTCTTAACCTCAGGGTTCATGAAATAAGTTTTAATGCTGTCTGATTGTTCTTATGTATGTATGATTCATTATTCAAGTGTGGAATTTTATTGTAAAGAGAGATTTTAAATAATAAAGCCTAACCCCTGCTCTCAAGGGAACCACTGGAGTAGACATGCTCACAATTAATAGAAGGAGAAGAAATGAGGGAGAGTAATAGCTTGAAGTTTAAATTGGGACTTCTCAGTGCAAACTGTTGAGCCTTAGGGAAGTAGGCATAATGGAATAAATAATCTAATATTAAATGTCATACCACTGTTACTCGTTTAATAAAATGAATAAGCCCTAGTAGACAAGTTGAAGTGTTTTTATGAAAGCTAAAGGAAAAATTACCAATGTTAAATATATTGTGAACATCAAAATAAGTTCTAAGTTTCTGTTAAGATTTTCAAGTATGGTATCAGTCTTTGAAAAGGTTTAGTCTCGGGCCGGGGATTTAGCTCAGTGATTCCGGTCACCATGCCTGGCACTGTGGTATGTGTTACTGATTGCCGCTGGGTGTGAGTCTGCACGCCCAGTATGGTATGTGGTTTCCGGGGATCGAACCCAGGTCCTTGAGCTTGCAAGACAGGCGCCGGAACCACTGAGCTAACTCCCCGGCCCTTCTTTTTTTTTTCTTGAAAGACAGAGGTAAAAGCAAATTGTAAAGAAATAATAAATATAAGAAGCATTCATTGTTCATGGAGAATCAGCCTACACTGCAACTATACATCAGACCTTAATGACATGGAATTATTACATCTCTGATGCCACTAGAGATCTATCCTTGCACTAACATAAGTAAAATTACATCAGTTGTATTTGTAATACCAAAACTAATATTTCTAACACAATCGAAATCAGTCACATTCAAAATGTGAAGTTTTCCATTCTCATTCACATACCCTACCTGACTTGTTCCTCTCTCCAGTCTTTCATTGCTATCCTAGCTAGCAAACTTTCCCCCATAATATTTGCAACTCTACACCTATCAGATGATTCAATTTCTTCCCCATCACACTCAAATGTACCTTCACCTGTGCGTGCGTACCTTAGACCTCTAAGACACAGCAGGATAGGATCCCTTCTGCCACCTATGGGCCAATTTCAACCTGGAGACTAAATTCTTTCTGTACTACTTCTTTCAGGGGTCTCACTCTGTCAGCCTCTTTCTCCAATGTCTCTTCAGCTCTCCAGATTTAATCTTTCAGCGTCAACCTTGGTGTTCTACTAAAAAACGTAAAAGGTTTTTCTTCTGGATTTAGTGTCTCTTTTATTCGCTTCATGTTCCATCATTAACCAGTGCTATAGAAGAGTGTTCCTGCCTGAGCAGTGTCTTCTCAGGGACCACACCTGGTCTCACTGAAATCAGCTTACTCCATTGGGGGAGTTGTTTTCAGCTAGTCTGGTTTGGTTAGGACTAACTTTAGATTAGAAGGCCTTATGTAGTCTAGGCCATCTTTGACCTCACTATGTAGCTGGCCTTGAACTCACAATCTTGCCTGCCTCAGCCCCGGAAATGCTAAGATTACAGGCATGCACAGCTGTATAACCTCACCACTGCTTTTTATACCACTTTACTGCAGTGGGATTTTCTAGTGAGTGCTGTTAGTCAAGCTCAGTGGTCATTTGATCTCAGAGCATTTGTCATTACCAGCCATTTACTCCCTGAAATTTTCTTCCTTGTAAGTTCACAATCCTACTCTCTCCTCATTTTATTTAACTCTGTGCTTCCCCTTATCTGTCTCTTCAAGGACCCTTCTCTGCTTAGATCTATACTGTTAAACACTCAGCAGGATTCCATTCTTTATCTTTCCTTGCGACCTACTAGTATGTGTCCTCCAAAACAAACAAAAAGAAACCCACTTTTTTTTTTTTTTGCTGTCTTTTTTTCTTTAAGCTACTCCTTGTCTGTCACTAGTCTTGACAGCTGTAGCAGTACATTCAATAGTTGCCTTTTTGGAACATAAAGAGACAAAGCAAGGATTCAGAAACTCTTCAGGAATGGCCCCTGCTTTTCTGAATGTGTCTTGCTGGGTTATTGAGTTAGCACTATTTAATCATGCTCACGCGTAACATTTTTCTAGTATAGCAGTTTGTTACAATCAGTGCATCTTGCATTTCTGCTTCCGCTCTTCAGATAGTACTTGCGAATGAAAGTAAGTCAGAGCAAACAAGAGAAATATACCTTTTTATAAGCTTAACACCTCGTTTTAAGAAAGATGAAAACCTCAAAGTATTCCCCGCAAACTCGCAATGGGCCAGATTGTGACATGGAGAATGACAGCACCATGATTGGGGCTAGGTTGAGCAACAACAGCATCACCTGGGAGCTTGTGATTGGTACACATGCTTAAGTGTCATCCCAGACTTACTTCACTTAGGAAACTCAAGGCCAAGAACCCACTGATCTGTGTTTTGATTGTCGCTCCATGTAATTTTGATGCACATATAATTTGGGAATCTTTGGCTTAGAATATTCAGGATCCATCCATTGGGGTTAGAGAAAGGCCTACAACCTCCAAAAGACTGAAGGTCAGGATAAGGAAATCAGGGGAGGAGGAGGAATAGTTGATACCTATACAGTGTTTCAAGGGTTCACATTTTTCTTCATGTCCACCTACTGTGGCTTCCCTACATTGCTCTTTCAATCATCTCTACTAAAACTCTTGATACTGACCTACCCAATTAGTATACGATACTTCACAAATGTGACTCCTTAGTTGTTGCTTCTGATTGTCATATCTTTGTGCCTATAATCTAGTTTTTTGCTTTGAAGTATTTTGAGTTTCTCTAGAATATAAAACTAAATGCTTACAAAACCAAAGTTTTTAATTTCAAGCAAGGTACTTCTGGTACTCATTTCTGGATGATTGAGTGTGGTTTTTGATTTGTTTCTCGTTTCATTTTTGGTCTCTTCTAATATTTTCAGGAGACTTATTTTGATTTTGTACTGAGTAAAGTTATTAGCTTAGAAGACATTTTTAATTTAAAAGAATAGATTTCAATAAGCATAGATTAGTATTTTCTGTATACAATTTTACTGTGTCTAGTTATAATAAATGTTTGTTTGTTTATTTGCTAGGTTTCTTAAAAGACAAGAAAAATGGAGGACTCTGTAAACCAAATGCAGCCACTAAATGAAAAGCAAATAGCAAATTCTGAAGGTGGATATGTATGGCAAGTCACTGACATGAATCGACTGCACCGATTCTTATGTTTTGGTTCTGAAGGTGGTACTTACTATATCAAAGAACAGAAGCTGGGCCTCGAAAATGCTGAGGCTTTGATTAGATTGATTGAAGATGGCAGAGGATACGAAGTGATACAAGAAATCAAGTCATTTAGTCAAGAAGGCAGAACCGCAAAGCAAGAGCCTTTGCTCTTTGCACTTGCCATTTGTTCCCAGTGTTCTGACATAAACACAAAACAAGCAGCATTTAAAGCTGTTTCTGAAGTTTGTCGAATTCCTACACATCTCTTTACTTTTATTCAATTTAAGAAAGATCTTAAGGAAAGCATGAAGTGTGGTATGTGGGGTCGTGCTCTCCGGAAGGCTGTTGCAGACTGGTACAATGAAAAGGGTGGCATGGCCCTTGCTCTGGCAGTTACAAAATATAAACAAAGAAATGGCTGGTCTCACAAAGATCTGTTAAGACTGTCACATCTTAAACCTTCCAGTGAAGGTAAGCATAAAGTCTTCATGACAGGGTAAGAGAGTGAAGAATAGCCAATAAATAACAAATTTTCATTTGATATTATGTAATTAGTTTCTAGAATTATCCCTTAATTCGCAAGTAATACATTGAGTGACTAATTTCAGTTGTCTAATGCCAGCCAGGAATTAGTTACATATCATAGGCAACCTGGGCATTAATGACAAAGAATCATAGGACAGACTTACAGAGTAATATTCTAAATCTTTAATAACAGCCTGCTAACCACAACAAAGTGACAGTGGGATATAAATGCTGCATGGATGAGTTTAAAGTTACAGTAAGCAAAAAAGCTGCTCGTGAATAGGTGATAGAGGACAAAGCTACACTACTACTCAGCATGAAAAGAATTTTAAACAAACTAATTGAGCAACCACATAAGTAAGATATTCATGTCTTAACTGAAATGGTGTATCTGTACCAGACAAAACAAGTCAGTCATGGTATGTTTCAATGAATCAGATATTTATTTTGTGCCTATATATCTCACAATTAGGGAACTGGGTAGGATGCAACTGCTTTAAGGAATATTTCTTTGCGTTAAAAAAACAACATAGATGTGTTCACATGAAACATTTACTTAAGGTATTTTCACACTAAACTCTGTGAAATAACATTTTATAAGTTTCTAGTACTAATTTTGTTTTCTGAGACAGGGTCTCACCATGTATTTCAGGCTGGCCTTGAATTTACTGTTTGGCCCAGGGTTGCCTTGAACTTATAGTGAGCCTCACACCTCAGCCTTCTGAGTGCTGAGGTTTGTAGGTATACCACCACACCCATCTTATTAGTATTAACTTTAATTATTTAGAGTTCAAAAATAACATATGTTCAGACTGGCTTAGATGCTGTATCTAATTTAGAGTATAAAATATTTTAGGGGAAAAAAATGAATGTCAGTATTTTAAAATTCAGAAGACTTCATATAAACATTGGTATTTTGACTTTTCTGGAAAGTTCATCTGCTGACAACACTAAGTCAGTACTTATTAACATATCTAACATACCTAACATATTCTTTTATGTTCCCTGCAATCCTGCTGACTTAGAACATTTGAGCTTGTTCCTTTGTTTCACCTGCCTTTCCCTCAAAGACATTTGAATTTGAGGATTTATTCCTTAACCTTTAATGGATGTGGAGAATAAGCCCTAAAACGACCACCATTTAATAACAAAGAGAAGGTTAGAACCTATGATTGGAAGAATGTATAGGTGGAATGAATAATTTTCACCCTTTAAAAAATGATCCTATGATAACCACTCTAAAAATGTAAAACTGCCTACCTCTCCACTCCCTCTTAATCTCTTGCTCTGCAATCATATTTATTCAGATATACAGAAGGACACATGAAAATGATACAGAGATAGATCTGTACTCTTAGGAGTTATTCTGAGACTGTAAACTGAAAATAGGTACTGACATCTTGAAGGAAATAAAGCCTCTGTAATACAATTAAATACAGTTACTTAAAGAACTTTTCCGCTTGGTATCATATTTAAACAGTGATGACAGAATAAACAAAATTAATGTGCTTTGTTTAAATAAACATATTTGTTAGAAGATAGAGAACACTGTCCTACTTTAGGGAAGTTCCTGTGTATTTAGATAAGCTTATTAGAGGATGCATTCTTGGGAAACATGTTCTATTCTTTACTTGCTAATCCTACCTGCCTTTTCAATTCTTTATCTTATTAAAGGACTCGCCATTGTGACCAAATACATAACAAAGGGCTGGAAAGAGGTCCATGAATTGTATAAAGAAAAAGCACTTCCTGGGGAGACTGAAAAATTACTGAAATATCTGGAGGCCGTAGAAAAAGTGAAGCGCACAAAAGATGAACTAGAAGTCATTCATCTAATAGAAGAACATAGATTAGTTAGGGAGCATCTTCTTACAAACCACTTAAAGTCTAAAGAGGTGAGTAAATCCATTTTTCAAAGAGAAATGACATGTGCAGGGCCCTGGGCATGATTTCTAACACTGCAAAAAAGAAAAAAGGAAAAAACATGGAAAGAGAAATATATATCTTGAATGTTTATTTAAAACATGTAACATGAAGAGCCTGGGATATAGCTCAGTGGTTCTGGCACTTGCTTTGCAAGCGCGAGGTCATAAGTTTGATTCCTAGTACCAAAAAAAAAAAGTTCTGTAACACACCTGAGACTCAGTGTAGTTGGCATGTTGGATTAGTTCCACTTCAGAGAATTTGCTGTTACTAATTTTTTAAAGTCTCTGCATTTCCTTTATAAAATGTACTTTACTTCTTTACTTTAGTAAAGAATGTTAGCTGATTTGATAAACCTTTGATCAGTTATATCAAATTTTCATTCTGAGAGTCCTTGAAGTCTCAAATGGAAGCCTTAGAGAATATTGTTATTGATATAGCTATGTTATAGTGAATTATTTCTCTTTAATTCCTTGTATTCTTGTGTATGCCCCTTAATTCCTTTTCTTTCCTTAGGTGTGGAGGGCTTTATTACAAGAAATGCCTCTTACTGCATTACTAAGGAATCTAGGGAAAATGACTGCTAATTCAGTACTTGAACCAGGAAACTCAGAAGTATCTTTAGTATGTGAAAAACTCTGTAATGAAAAACTGTTGAAAAAGGTAAATATTATTGGTTGCCTGTAATGTTAACTCGGTCACAAAGTTGGCTCCTCAATTTTGGAAGTGAAATCTGTGGTTTTAGGCATTCTGATATATGTATCATACCAAATTGCATTTTGATTCTTAAACCCATGGTAAATATATTCTCATTTTTCTCTCATAAAATATACTCCTTATATACAGTAGCATAAAAATGTAAGGAGTGTACACATTTAGGAGTTTTTCTTGAATTCTGCATTTATTTTTTCTTGTCCCTAGGCTCGTATACACCCATTTCATGTCCTAATTGCATTAGAAACTTACAGACTCGGTCATGGGCTCAGAGGAAAACTGAAGTGGTGCCCCGATGAAGAAATCTTGAAAGCACTGGATGCTGCCTTTTATAAAACATTTAAGGTAATGTTTTGACTTGGTATCTGTTGTTGTTGTTGTTATTGTTGTTGTTCTGTTGTTGTTGTTTTAATTACTTAGGTCTTAATATCTTTTGTCAAAAGAACATTTCAAGGGTATTATTATTATTGTAACTATTTGTGACTACACATTTGTTATCTTAATTTATGAAAGTGGATACATATTTAGCATAAGTTTATGAAGAAAGTATTTCTGCTTACCTTTGGGCAGCAATTACTTCTCAGATCATTTTGATAATTTTAATAAATCATTTTGGTGAGTTACTAAATAAAAAATTTGCATTATTAAAATTATTTTAATTTGCATTGCTGTTTGGGTCCTTGATTTGGCCTTCTGTCCTTTTTTTTTTTAATTGGTAGGTGTGTCTCATCAGTCTCATTAGGAAGTGAATTATCTAGGCTGTAAATACCATACCAGAGCTGTCTAAATTTGTGACACAATAATACCCAAATTCATCAGCAAATTAAATCACAATCATCAAATGATACCTATTTCTGACATGAAAGGATATTTGAACATATAAAAGTCAGTATAATACAGTATATTACATAAGGAGATTTAAGGAACAGAACCACATGATTATCTGAATTGATGTACAAAAACTTTTGACAAAACACTCATTATCTTTTAAAAAAAGCAATAAAGCAGTAAAAAAAGTAAACTTCCTCTGCACAACAGAAGTCATATATATATCCTTTTAAAAGCCATATTTAGTGCTCTAACATCATACTCTCTTTGGTGAAAGATTAAAAGTTTTTCTCTAATGATCAGGAATAAAACAAGAATGTCCCACTTTTGCCACTTCTACATAGTACTGGAAGGGCCAGAGATTTAGCTCAGAGGTGCCATGCCTACCTCACAAATGCCAGGTCCTGAGTTTCATCATGGGTGGATGGAGGGGGGGGAATCTACATAGTACTGAAAGTTTTAGCAGCTGGTGAAGAAAAATAATTCTAAAAATCAAGATAAGAAAGGAAGTAAAATTATTGCTAACATACATAATAAGCAAGTTAAACAAAATTACAGAATATAAAATCAACAAATAAAAAGCATTTATCTAGCTTTATACCAGCAATGAATGATTTGAAAAGGAAATTAAGACAGTATTTCCATTTACAATAATATTAAAGAAAATAAATGAACCCATGCATTTTGGCATGCACCTATCTGGGAAGCTGAAGACAAGAAGATCACAAGTTGAAGCCTCACCTGGGCAACATAGCAACTTAGCAAGACCCTATTTTAAAATTTAAAAGCATAAAAATAAAAAAAAACGTTGCCAGGTGTGGTGACACATGTCTGTAATCCCAGCACTTGGGAAACAGGCAGGAGGATTGCCACAAATCAAGACCATCCTTGGCTATATAATGAATTCATGGACAGCCTGAACTGTATAGCAAAAAAAAAAAAAAAAAATTAAAAGAAAATGAATGGTTGAGGATATACCTGAGTCGATAGGTTTACATTTGAATCCTTAGTACCAAAGAAAAAGGAAAGGAAGGAAAAAATTGAGCTACAGAGAAGCAGTATTGTATGTGTATTGAAGAGTAAGAATAAGGTAAATGGAAAAATGTCCATTTTCCTTGTTTGGAAGGCTTGCTCATGTTGAGATGGTTTAGTATTTAAAGCAATCTACAGATTCAACACAGTCCTTTTAAAAATTCTTGTAGCATAGGGTTTTTGTTTGGCTTTTTGTTGTTTTTGGTTTTGGTTTTTTTGTTTGTTTGTTTTCAGACAAGTTCTCACTTATAGTTCAAGCTGGCCTTGAACTCAGTATGTAGCCCAGGCTGACAATCCTCTTGCCTCCGCCTCCCAAGTGAAGGAATTACAAGTGTGAGCTACCACGCCCGGCCTCCAGTAGCATGTTTTGCAGAAATAAAAATTTAAAGTTTCTAAAGCTTATATGGAATTTCTAGTGACTCCAAATTGCCAAAACAGTCTTGAAAAGAACTGAGTGGAAGATTCACTTTGGGATTTCAGAACTTCCAACAAAACTGCAATAATAAAAACACTACATTACTGGCATGTGGACAGACATACATGGACTAGACAGTCTTTGCAAATATGATCAGTTGATCTTTGAGAAGGGTTCCAAGATTATTTAGTGCAGAAAGGACCATATTCACAAATAATGCTGGAAAAGCTGCATATTCACAGGTAGGAGAATGAAGTTAGACTTTCCATTGTATACAAAAATTAGCTCAGAGTGGATCAATGACCTAC
The DNA here is from genome assembly GCA_004026965.1 of Petromus typicus. Lineage (NCBI taxonomy): Eukaryota > Metazoa > Chordata > Mammalia > Rodentia > Petromuridae > Petromus > Petromus typicus. The sequence goes on along the minus strand of PVIR01001374.1, from coordinate 17,613 downwards.
ATTTAAGAACTAAAACTATATAAACACTGAAAACACAGGTAACAATAATTTAAAAATAGATTAATTGAACTGCAGAGTTAAAAACATATGAGCATCAGCCAGGCATGGTTGCACATGCCTGTAATCCCTGTTGAGAGCTGAGGTAGAAAGATCCTAAGTGTGGCAACTTTGCAACTTAAATCCTGACTCCAGGGATATTACTCACTGAGAAATCCTCAAGGTGACAAGTACTGCAGGAAAAAAACTTAGATATATTAAAAGCACACGAAGGGGATGAAGCTTGTCCTAAACAGCATTTGCCTAGCACATGCAAGGACCTGAGTTTGATTTCTAGCCTGCCCCCCAAAAAACAAATAAATGAACAAAACAATAAAAAAATGACACCATACTAATGAGAAAAATGATACTATAAGAAAAAAGAGGTAAAGTAACGTACACAATAGGAGAAAATATTTGAACTTCCTGTCTGGTAAAGGTATAATGTCAAGAATATATATTAAGAATAACTTCTACAGTTCAGTAGCATAAATACAAACAATCCAGCATAAACGTGGGCAAAGTACTTGAGTGGACATTTTCACAAAGATATATAAATGACCCAAGAAGCACATGAAAAGTGCTTCATTGACACCAAGGCAATACAAATTAAAACTACAATGCGATACCACTTACTACCTAATTAGATGGCAGTTTGCAGAAAAGTAGAAAATAAATATTAAGTAGAGAAATTAGAACCCTGGAATATGAGTATAAGAATATAAAAAATGTTCCAGCCCCCAAAGAAAACATGTTTACTACAAAGTTCAACAGAGAATTATCAGCAATTTTGTATCTATTCATATCCCAAAAGAATTGAAAACAGGTATTCAAATACTTATATATCAATATTCATATCAGCTTTATTCATAACCTAAAGAAAGGACCCATTTTCATTTAAAAAAAAATGAAAAAAGTGTGATACATACATAGAATGGAATGCTATATATTTAATCTTACAAAGGTATGAAAGTTGGTACATGCTACAACATGCATAAATTTTGAAAACATCATGCCAAGGCCAGGCGTGAAGGGACAAGTATTCCATGATTGTATTACATGAGGTATCTAGAATATGAAAATTTATAGAGGAAGAAAATATTATAGAAGTAGAAAATTTGGTAAAGGTGAGACTAAGGAGTTATTACTTTGCACAAGGGTTCTATTGAGGATGAAAAAGTTCTGGGAAAAAATGATGGTTATACAACATTGTAAATGCACTTAATGCCACTAAATTGTACTCTTAAACACTTACACAAGTAAACTTGGTTGTATTTTATCAGTTTTCTAAGAACTTTCAAATTCCCATTTTACTTTAGTGAGGTTTTTATTAAAAAATAGAATGGTAATTCTTTAAATGAAATGATTAAATATATTATCATTTTCCTTTGTTTACTTGTGCTCAGAACTAAGCATTTTTAAATAGTTGTCATTCAATTGATACATCAAAGGTCAGGCTTTTTATCTTTGTCTTGTGAATGAAAGATAAGGAAATAAGATTTCTTAGACATTTTAGCCACCCTCTAATTTCTGTGCCTACTTTTAATGAACATTTTGTTTTCTCTTTAGACAGTTGAGCCAACTGGAAAGCGATTCTTGCTGGCTGTCGACGTCAGTGCTTCGATGAACCAAAGAGTTTTGGGTAGTATACTCAATGCTAGCACAGTTGCTGCAGCAATGTGCATGGTGAGAACAACTAGAACCATTTAGGGGGACGGGGATTTAGCTCAGTAGTTCTGGCACCTGTCTTGCAAGCGCAAAGGCCCAGTTCGATCCCGGTAACCACATACCATACTGGGTATGGAGACTCACGCCCAGCAGCAATCAGTACCACATAACACAGTGCCGGACGTGGTGGCTGCCGCTTGTAATCCCAGCATTCAGGAGGCAGAGGCAGGAGGATTGTTGTGATGTGAGTTGGAGGCTGAGCTCAGGGCCAGCCTGAATTACAAAGCGATACCCTATCTCAAAAAAAAAAAAAAAAATTTAGAATTTTCATCCCTGTAAAAAAATATTTATGAGCCAGATTGGACTATGTAGCAAGACTTTGCCTCAAAAAAACCCAAGAAATATTTTTTAAAATGTGCTGTGGGGTAAAACTATATAATTAAATATAATCAAGAATTTCTTTTTCACTTAGTCATTTTAGCCCATGATTTAAAAATCATTTTTAGTCTAAAGATCATTTTGTGATGCGTTGATGCACACACCTGTAATCCCGCTACTTAAGAGGTTGAGACAGTTAAATCACAAGTTCAAAGCCACTCAGGGTAATTTAGCAGCATCCTGGCTCAAAAAAAAAAGCCAGAGATAGAACTCTGTAGTGGCGTGCTTGCCTAACATGTATGAGGCCCTAGGTTCAATCCCAGTACTGCAAACAGGAAAACCAGATTTGTAAATCAAAGTTTTGAGTGTATTGAAAAAGCATTTCTGAGGAATTGTCTGAATTGAAATTTTAAATTTCATAAAAGATTAAATATTAGACCAGGTCTTTAGCTCAGTGGCACCCATATCTTGTAAGTACAGGGACCCAAGTTCATTCCTTGGTACCACCAAAAAAAAAAGATTAAATACTAAGAGCATTTTTGAGAACATACATAGTTCTTACAAAAATCATTTAATGATGAAGAGGCTAAAAGATGAGAACTAACAAGAGTCAAATTGGTTCTAGAATGGCAGACAGATGAGGCAAGCTTCTTAAGTTTTTTTTCTAACTGGTTTTCTTGTAGCTTAATAAAATGAGAAATATCCCTTATCTTCTTCAAACTGTTGTTTGAAAACTACTTTCTTAAAGTTTATGGAAAGTACAGTACTTTGAAAAACTTATTTTTAATTGTATATTTTAGAATAGTACAAATTTAGAAATAAAATAAGCATAAGGTTATTTCTCTTAAAGATGAAGCTATATACACTTCAAAATACTATATGCATATATTTCCCCTAAATTTGCTGAAAATTACCACCATTATATTTTTTAGGTCGTCACACGAACAGAAAAAGATTCTTACGTAGTTGCTTTTTCAGATGAAATGGTACCGTGTCCTGTGACTAAAGATATGACCTTACAACAGGTTTTAATGGCTATGAATCAGGTAATAATCTTTTTTGTAGAATAATGTTATATTAATAGCATGCATGGTGTTAATTTATAAGAAGAAATTTTATCTTTTCCCATGAGAATCACAAAATCAAAAATAGTAGTCTTAAAACTAGCACACTCTTCTTAAGAGAATGCCTGTGTACTGGCTGTAAACAACATTATAAAAATAATAGTTTATTTATTTCAGACATCTCATTGTGAACATAAGAGCAACTTTAATCTCATTTGTGTTTTTGTTGATATTAGATCCCAGCTGGTGGAACCGATTGCTCTCTTCCAATGATCTGGGCTCAGAAGACGAACACAGCTGCTGATGTTTTCATTGTATTCACTGATAATGAGACTTTTGCAGGAAATGTCCATCCTTCTATTGCTCTGAGGAAGTATAGAAAGGTAAAACAAATTCTACTACTGAACATTATTAAGAATATCTTCTGGGGGGCCAGGGATTTAGCTCAGTGGTTCCGGCGCCTATCTTGCAAGCACAGGGGCCGAGGTTCCATCCCCCAGTAACCACATACAATACTGGGCGTGGAGACCCATGCCTAGCGGTAATCCATACCATAGTGCCAGGTGTGGTGGCTCATGCCTGTAATCCCAGCACTCAGGAATCAGAGGCGGGAGGATTGCCGAGTTCAAGACTGAGTTCAAGACCAGCCTGAACTACAAAGTAAGACTCTGTGTCAAAAACTAAAAAATAAAAAAAGAGTATCTTCTGGGGTCTGGAGATTTAGCTCAGTGGTCCTTGTGCCTGCCTTGCAAGCTCAAGGTCCCGAGTTTGATCCCTGGTAACCATATACCACAATGCCAAGCATGTTGGCTCAGGCCTATCCCAGTACTTGGGAGGCAGAGGCAGGAGGATTGCTGTGAGTTCGAGGCTGGCCTGAGCCACATAGTGTGTTTGGGGCCAGCCTGAACTACAAAGTGAGACCCTGTCTCAAAAAAAAAAGAAAGAATATCTTCTGCCAACAATATTCTTGGTAAAAATTAAAATACTTTAGCTTAAGTGTTTTTTGATGATCCGTTGTGTTCCTTGAAAAATTATAAGTATCACTTACGGATTTCGCTGAAGAACCACATAAAGCTATAACTATATTCTTAGTTTTATGGTAATATATGGTCATGGGGAATCAATGTTCCCAGACTGAGTTTCCTGAAATGAGATACATGTTCTATGACTGCACTCTTCAATTTGGTAGGTAGCCACTGCTCACATGTACCTAGCAGCACTTAACATGTGGCTGATGTGAATAGAAGTAGAAATTGAACTTGCCAAAGAAGAACAGTGGTTTTTCCAAGTGTGCTTTCCCTATCAGCACCTTAGAATCATCCTGGACCTTGTAAGAAAGGCTGATTCCGAGGCCCCATCAACCACTGGCTGAATTATTGAAGTAGTTAGTGGAACTGTGTTTTAACAAATTTTCCAGGAGATTCTGCTGCATATTTAATTTTGAGGACCATAGACTGAAACTAGAATTTGACTAAAGACAGCTCAGGTCCGAGACTTGGGTCTTACCATCTGAGGCACAGTTAGTCGTAGTACTTACGTTTAGGGTTGGTACAACAATTAAATTACATAAATTATTTAAAGCGTTTTCTGTAGTGTCTGACAATAATGTATGTTCAGAGATTATTTTTTCTTAAAAACTCATACTAACCTTATATGTAACTATAGAGAATAAGCTTTTACATGGAACAGTTGTATTTTGAATAAATTGTAAACCAAGTGTTGATAATCACAGAAATATTTTCTTATATATACTGACTCATACTGCCACATCAGTTGCCATATTGATAACTGTGTGGAACCCCTGAATGAATAAGTTTTCATAGTTTACAAAGCTCCCATACTGCTTTAAATGTACTCTGACTCCATCAAACAGGTTAAGTAAATACACGAAACAAAGAAATTTTAAGCAGGTTCTTCTCACAATTATATCTTGCCGTATTTTAAAGCTCACATTGTCTGATCCTAAAAGATTAAGCAAAATATGAAAAAAATTTGATTATAAAAAACTGGTAAAAATAATTTTAAGGTATTAATTTAAATAATATTAAAGTATTAATTTTGGAGACTTTGGCTTTTCCTTCCGTATAATTTTTATGTGTATTTATTATTTTTTATGTATTTTTTTCTACAGAAAATGGATATTCCAGCTAAACTGATTGTTTGTGGAATGACATCAAATGGTTTTACTATTGCAGACCCAGATGATAGAGGCATGTTGGATATGTGTGGCTTTGATACTGGAGCTCTGGATGTAATTCGAAATTTCACCTTAGATGTGATTTAACCCTAGCAGCAGTGTGATCTAGAAGAGCTTAGTATCATCAGTGATCTTGCTAAAATTACACAGCCACTTGCAACCTAATCTAATCCAGTGAAAGGTGATGCTACAGTATGTACATAAGGGAAGTTACTTTATGAAAAAACATGGAAAAGAAGGAAAAATAAGAATCCAAAGTTCTACCCACTAATCTAGCTTTTGAGAAATAACTTCAAGATACTGTAGCTTCCTCTATCTTTAATAGAAAACTTTGTTTTAGTACACTGTACAGTAGTTTGCTCTGGTGAATAATATATTTGTACTTAAAAGAGGGGGGTGGGTCCAAAAGTGTGAGTAGTTCTTTATCATGTCACTTGTTGGAGAAGTACTTAAGTGTTTTTTTAAATGTTTTCATTGGAAAAGGACAGCTTTGATAATACCCAAATACTCTGAAATGCACTAGACCATGTAACTGTGATGGAATATGAAACTCATCTATACACTTTTGTACCAAGGGAAATTATGAATGAGTTTTACAGATTCCTTTCAGAGTTTTCTAAGATCGCTTAAGTAACAGCTTTCTTATTCAATGAAAAATATTTTATTTGTGATTTTCTTATTTGTACTTGTAGAACCTGTTACCATTAAACAATGAAAGCTCCTAAGAGGGACTCTACAGTTTGTGTTGGCTGAGTTCTATTTGGTTTGCTTTGTTCTGCTTTATTGGCATGAGTAAGGGTGTTACTTGACCGTGATTTCCTGAGAAAATACAGCTTTGTGATAAACTCTTTAATGTGAAGGTAACAATGTATTTCAAGAACTTAGTTATCCCGATTTTAATCAGAACCAGATTAGTCTGTCCATTGTTCCTAAAATAAGAACTGTTTTAATTACTTAAAACTATTTTTAGTTAAATTATAATCATGTCACTGGTTTCCTAAGACTTTATCCATTATTCATTTTATGGCAAAACATTCATCTTTGATAAAGTAAACAAATTAATACAGCAAGCTAGGTCCTTCAGGTTTGAAAGGTAGTTATTGAATAACCTATTACCATGTAACCAATATTTACTAAATTACTTTTATACTTTGTGTATTAAATATCTTTTCCATTACACTAATATGCATTATTTTCTTGCTCAATAATTGTTTTCATTGGGAAGTTTAAATCAATTTATTGAAATGTCAGTAGCTTTTCTCATAATTTTATAATTGTCAGAGATAGCTTACATGTTAAACTTTCATTTTTATGCATTCTTTAAAATATTAGTCAAAAGTATACTGAGGCTTTATAAAACTTTTCTCATGATTACAAGAAAAGTTAAACACTAGCAAATGTAAATTATAGTACAGTATATGCTTGAGGTTAGAGATGTTGGGGGAAGAGCTCTCTAGTAGTGTGAGGATTTATGTACCCACTTTCTTCTTCATGGGAGATATTGGTATTAGGAATAAGAAAATGTTCTTTTCAGATGTACTTGGCATTTTGACATATTAATGCTACCTTCATATGTAGTCTTCCCTTCAAAGCAGTGGGTAGCAGTTTTTAAATTTTATTTAACTAAAGTTTTTAGGCCATCAAAGCTCTTAATCACTTCTCTGAATATGCATTCTCTACATCAAGCTGGTCTTAACCTTCTGTCTAGCATGGAATTTATCACATTTGGCTTCTGTTCTGAGAGACTGAGTCCACGGAACACTGGGATACATCCCCCTTTTCCATCTCCTTGAATGTTTTGGTGGGGGCCGAGGGCTGTTTATTTTTAATTTTGATGCACTAAGCTGCCAGTTTGGCTTTGAACTTTAGATCCTCCAGCCTTAATTACTTTAGATATGTTAAAATATTATGTTCAGATTTAAGAACCTAAAAATTATGTAGAGCTTTCAAATTACTTAAACCTAAGATCTAAAATTTAAAATGCAACATGATCTTTTTAAATAGAATATAAAAGTTTATTTCTTCAGTTTTGTACTATTTACAAAGTGCTTTATAGACATATAGAAGAAGTCTAGGAGCTATTATTACATAAATCAGGTTTCTTCTCTCCAGTTTTCATTTCCCTACAACAGAAGAACATATTGACTCAGATGAGTAGGAGGTAAAATAGAATTATTCAAAACTTATTGTATTCAGGTAGTAAGAAAAAAACTGTACACAGTGCTTGTACAGTAGAAAAAGCTTGTAAACATGTATAATTTTTAAATTCATAGTAATTCTCAAGCATAATAAAAGTTTAATAACCTCTTACTATATAAGATGGTCCAATAAATAAAACAACGATTTTACTTCATTTTGAATAAAATGTACTAGTGCTAAATAAGTTTTATTTTCTCATTTACTTTTAGGATTATTACATTAATATTTTGGTAAATACTGCTTTTAAAAACAATCATAAGAAAAATAAAGTTTATTTCCTAGATAATACCTATGTAAATATTTCTAGGATATAAGTGTTAACTAATAAAACAAAACAATCAAAAAACTAATAATATCACCCTTATTAATTAAAATGCTCTAGAAATTCCACTTATTAAAATCATTTAATTTTGCTCACTTTGGCAGCACATATACTAAAATCATTTGATTATTTGATTAGGTAACTACTAATGGTAGTATGAATGGTAAGTGAAGCAGTTTGCTAATATACTGTGCAGCATTACCCCTGTGGAATTTCTTTCTCTTTCTCTACTTGCTGTGTGATTGTACAGAACAAATTTAATATATGTAATACAATCTTACTATCTTCAAAAAGTAATAAACCTAATAGTTGGATTGGAGAAGAATCAGTAGTTTAATGTTTAAAAATTGATATGAGAAGACTTGGTCTTTTTAATTAAAAAGTCGTGCTGATAGTATTATATGAGTTTTTAAAAGATTAAAATAGCTTTTGAAAAATGCTCAGTAGTCTCAATTTTTTTAAACATTAATGTTCAGTGTGAGAAAATGTAGAAAATTTTTCAGAGATAAATTACTGACTAAAAAGTTATTATATTCCTTGATAAAAACAACATTCCAAATCTTAAGACTTTCATTCAAAATCTTAGAAAATCTAAAACTTCAATAAAGAAGATACTGTTAACATCATTTGGTGGTTTGTTTTGGATTCTTTTGTTTTTTCTAGTAAAAAAGACTGAACCCAACTACTGTGGACTACTATTTCTAGTAAGGAGACTCTGCTCTGGGCTGTAACCCCAACAGTTTCTTTTCTTGAGACAGAGGTTTGCCAAGGTACCTAGTCTAGGCAGATCCTCCTGCCTTAGCCTCACAGACTTTTGGGATTACTGGTGCATGCCATCATGTCTAGCTTTATGATTTTTTAATGACAAATCTACAAATCATAAAATAACCTTTTGTCTGGGTTCTTTTCTCATTTTCTAGATTTTTCAAAAACATTATAAAATTATTTTGGAAAGATGGGGCAGAACTCCTCCTGAGTTAAGTTGGAGCTTCTGACAGTTAAGCAACAAACATCTTTAGAAGCACAGTAAAGCTACATCTAAAAAATAAAGGCCAACACATTGTCATCTTTTCTAAAATTGTAATTGGACTTAAATGAATTTGACAGATTTCTCTGCAAGAAGAGGTCTTAGAAGAAAGCAATCAGAAAAAAAAAGCTCTAGTCTACCACAGGTTTGGAATGATTTATTAAGGTATTATGTTCTCCAGAGAATGTCACACATCCTCCATATAATCACATACAAGGAAGAATAGGAAAACATAAAAATGATGGGTTAAACCATATAATTAGTACTGTATAGATTTTGTTTGCTGAATATCTGCTTCGTCATCTATTTGATGTAGGATTTCTTTTTATCCAGCATTACTCCAATGTACTTGAATAACAAAATGACAGGAAAGTCAGGCCTATTTAATTCTGAGATGAATCTCCTGCAGATTTCTTTTTTGTTACATATCAATTTAAGATCTTATTGTTTCAAATTAATAATGGGCAGATCTCTTAAAACAACCAGATTTATTCTCTCTTCCAAATCAAGTTATATTATACACCCTTTTTTTTTGAGACAGGCTGTTGCTTTTTGTGGTTCAGGCTGGCCCTGAGCTCAGTCTTGAACTCACAGCAATCCTCCTGCCTCTGGCCTCCCAAATGCTGGGATTACAGATGTGAGCCACTGTGCCCAGCACTGTGGTATGTGGTACTGATTGCTAGTGGGCGTGAGTCTCCACACCCAGCATTGTTGTATGTGCTTACCGGGGATCAAACGCAGGCCCTTAAGTTTGCAAGGCAGGCACCGGAACCCCTGAGCTAAATCCCCTACCCTATACCTTTTATACTAGATGTTTCCAAAACTTTTTTGTGGCCATTAGTAAGCTCAGTTGATTCAGCCTTTGCAATTAGAGATGTACCTACCTGTATTAAAGAGAATTACTTTATTGCATAAGCACTCCTCAAAAATAGGCACTTTTTAAAGAAAATAGGAATCAAGCACTTAGTTCTATAAAAACCATCATCAAAGTCTTTGATTTAGCATTTCATTGAGTATATAGCCCTCTGACACAGCTTACAGCATTAAAGAAAAGCCTTGTAAATGATGGATAATGTAGTTAAGTCTATGGTTCAAATAAGACTATAATAAATGCACATTTTCCAAGCTTTAAAAATAGCAATACATATCAAAAAGTGGTAGAAAGGAAAGTATGTTCCAAAATACTTTTCCTGAAACTAAGGTGATTTTTACAATAAGAATGAATTTGTAAATATGATGAAAATACACAAGAATTATTTCTGATCCTCTTTTTTTTACCCTCACATGTATTTTATTTAGCCCTGCATGGATGTTAATTTTATGAATGTTACAAGTGATAATTTTTAAAGTATACTTAATTTCTGCATTTTTACAACTTACGAGACTCTTGACTTGAAAAAAGCAAACAATAAGCTACATTTGTTTTCACTATTAAACTTAGATTCTTAGGAGTAATTAATAAAATTTAAAGCTTTTTATATACTGTATGTATATCATCACCAAATATAATTAGTGAAATACTAATTATATTTGTATCAATACAAACATTAAAATTTGTTTAAAGGAACTGTTATGTTTTATTTGCAATGTAAACTGTTGAGGATCCTTGTACAATATAATCAAATTAAAAATATAAGTCAGTAGCAGTGGAAAAAAACTTACAGTTAATCCGAACATAAACTATATATTTGGTATGATGTGATGAAACAAATTTTATGTGTCTGAGGTGTTTTTCTTTTAATTGCCAGCTTCTAGTAATGAAGAAATCCTCTAAGGGATGAAATACATAAAATCATCTTTAAAACCAAGAAGGAGTGTTATAATCTAGTTTAAATTATCCATTTACTTTATAGGAAGGCTTTGCCTTCCATAATTGACCATTTGATGAATAGTTATTTAAACTAATGTCTGCACCGAATTAAGTGTATGAGAGCCTTACAGTGAAGAAATGATCCTTTTGACTGCCTTAATGACTAGCTCTCTTCACCAGGCATACCGTTACTTTCTTTGGGGGCTGTTGATTAAATAATGCCTTAATATAAGTGTTCCAGGGTTTCTGAAGTACAGAATTCAAAGGGTCTTTCAGAGTTTGCAATTTTCCAAAATGAATGGAAATTTAATTATTAAATTTTATAACCTAATTGTACATTAGCAGTTGAAACACTCATTACCAGGATAACATGAGTACAATGATATGTCAATACATACATGACAATTAATGTCAGTAAAATGTTCAGTTTTTTGGTGGTTTTTTTTTTTTTTTTTTTTTTTTTTTAGGTTTTTTGAGACAAGGTCTCGCTGTGCGGTTCAGGCTGGCACTCAGCTCAGCCTCAAACTCACATCTCAGCAATTCTCCTGCCTCTGCCTCCCGAGTGCTGGGATTACAGGCATGAGCCACCACACCCGGCACTGTGGTATGTGGTACTGGCTGTGCTGGGCATGAGTCTCCACGCCCAGTATTGTTATGTGCTTACCGGGGAATCGAACCCAGGTCCTTGCACTTGCAAGACAGGCGCCGGAACCACTGAGCTAACTCCCTGGCCCAGTTTTTTGGTGTTTTATAGAAGCATTTATCCAAGAAGCTACACTTTATAACACGACCTTCAAGGACAAGTTGCATATGTAACACTATGAATAATAAATACAGTTGTACAGTTTTTTAAACGACTACGTTTAAAGGGGATTTCTGAGAGTCTGTTTCAAGTCTACAAGCAAATGCAAAAAAAAAAAAATTAAAACTATTACAATGAAAAGTATCCAGGTCAGTGATTTGTTTAATTATTTTCACATTTTTACAATCACTTTGCCTTTCAACGCAGGAATATTTTATAAAACTGAAAGCACATTTTGTAATTGTCAGGCTAGTGCTTAAAGGTATATAAAGTGTGATGCTTAACAAGTTTATTTCATTTCCAAGGAAAGGATCAGGAATGTAGGAAGCGGGAAGACGAGGTAGACATTTCTAGGATTGTTCATTACTGCTTTGGCAAGTCTTTCAAGTTTTCAGTGTAAATAGTACTCTCTAGTTTAAAGATAATAACACACCTGACAATGTAATTTTGCTATTTTCTGATTAGGAACAGATGGATATACTGATCATTACATTTATTTCAGGCAAGTTTTCATCAATACTGTGCAGTCCTTTTTGTCTTTTGCAACCTTGCAAAATACCCTACTGAACGGAGGTGGATTATCCATTATCTGAAATGCTGGAATCAAACAGTTAGATTGTGGAATATTTGCATTTACTTAATGAATTATCTTGGAGAGGTTCCATACACACTTGTACACACAGACTAAAGGTAATTTTATATACAAATTATTAATGTGCCTACATTTTCATTGTGACTTACCACATGAAGTCAGGTATGCAATTTTCCACTGGTCTCATTTATGTTGGCGCTCAGAAGCTTCCATTTCTGTAGCATTTCAGATTTTGGAATTAGGATGTTTTGCCTGTAAATCATTTCAGTCATGGAGTGCAAGTGGGCACTGTGAACTGTTTTGGGTCGGTGTGTCATTGTAGAAATTAACAAGTGTACTAAATAAACTCTGTGCACATCAAACAGTTGTCTTTTTTTAAGAAATATGAATTTTAAGGTCATACCTTTTAGTCTTATGATTAAACAAGGTAAAATTAAATTTGGCTAAATAATATTGTTTTCTCATTTGCTCTAATTGCATATTAGTATTATTTAATTAAAGTATATGAGATTGGGAGTTCTTTTCCATTCCAGTTCCATTACAGAATCAAGGCAATTGGACTTTAATAAAAGCACAAATTCTCACGTAAGAGGCTTTATTTAGTTTTGTTCTTTTACATGCAATGGTAAGGATTGAATCTTATAGGCCATATATATCCAGGTATTCTACAACTACACCCCAGCAACATCTCCTTTTCTTAGACAAGAGTCTCGCACCAAGCTGCCCAGACTGGACTGTAATTTGCAATTCTTTGGCCTAAGGCTCCCAAATAGCTGGGATTACAGGGATATGTCACTGTGCCTAGAAGTTAAATTTTAAACACAAGAGTCTTGTGAAAAACTATCAGAATTGCTTTTGAAAAAGTTAATGTTAACAAAAACAGTGAGATAGACAAATAGAAAATTTTATTTTAGTGGCAATTTGCAGAAACCTTTCCTAAAATGTTCTAAGATCTTTCATGTAGGGTAACATAGAAGGGGGAGAGAACTACCAATCAGAATACACACACCAAACTTCAAACATCGGCTGAGTTTTATAACAGTGAACAATATACAGGTACACAATACCTTTTTCCCTGTAGCTTCTCAAGCTTTCTAATTACGGATATATTAACAAATTATCTAGTGATACTGAAAAAAACAAATGGCCAATTCCAGTATTACTAGACTCTGGTAAAGAGTTTATTTTTCAAATCTTAGAGCTGGGCTAGTGACACACACCCGTAATCGCAGCCCTCAGAAGACAGGCAGGAGGATCACTGCAAGTTAGGGGCCAGCCTGGGCTACACAGTGAGATCAAGGCTGGCCTGAACTGCGAAGCAAGACCTCATCTCAAAAAAATAAAATAGAGGAATGAGAAGGAAGGGAGAGGTGGGTCGAGATAATCAACTTCTTAAATTGATCGTCTAAGTTTTTATGGTTCTAGGGGGATAAAAGATCTACTGAGGGCCGGGGACATAGCTCAGTGGTTCCGGCGCCTGTCTTGCAAGTACAAGGGCCCGGATTTGATCCCCAGTAACCGCATAACAATACTGGGAGCGGAGACTCACCCCAGCAGTAATCAGTAATAATAATAAATACATTAATAATAATAATAATAATAATAAATTAAAATAAAACATATTCGTGGGCCAGAGATTTAGCTCAGTGGCATAGTGCCTGCCTGGCAAGTGTGAGGTTTTGAATTTGGTCCCTAGTACCAAAAAAAGGGGGAAACATTCCTATCTCCTTTTCCATGCAACCTCACTCCTTCAGTTTTAAATACTACCTCTTACGCTCAAGAATTGGCAAGTAGCGGGCCGAGGATTTAGCTCAAGGAGTACTGCATCCATCTTGTAAGCACAAGAGCTGGAGTTCAATCCCCAGTACCGCAACACAAAACAAAAAAAAATGGCAAATAGATGCTGTTTCCACATTGATTTATTGTTCATTATTTTTAATTGTCATGAAGATATTTCACATATTTGAGTCATCATCCAAAACATTATCAGGTGTCATCAATTTAACTGACATTTATTAGTAATTCCTACCTAATTGCAATTAGGTAGGATGCAATTCTTAACTCTTACTTTTTTTCAAGTAACACTGATGAACTAGAGGAAGTAGTTTCCCTTCTTTATGAAGCTTGTGAGTGTCAGTTGCACCTCCAATAAAAGTTCCATTGACAAATATTCTTGGAACCTGTTGGATAGATAAGCACAAGATAAATTAGGCCCATCCTTAATATCAAAAGTCGAAAATCATTTCAGATTTTATACTTCCACACTCCTGAGTACTATTTAGGCCAATTTTGGAGGAAAATGAGAAAGAGGAACTTGCCCATGATATAATAATAGTACACTGCAGAGCTAAGATTCAAATCTAAAGCAATCTGATTCTAAAACCCTCCCTACTTATCATGATCGTATACACCCTAAAAAATAAAGCAGTCTCTAGTAAATAATGTTTTAAGTGATTCTTACATACCTTTACTAAAGCAGACGACTGCACTCTAAACTATGGATATAAAACAAGAAGTGGCAACACTGTATTTTCCTGGTTATTTATACTGAAGAAAAACGAACTGCAAGACTCTAAACATGGAGCAACACCAATGTATACAATTTCATGAAATCTACTGGCATAAAAGATCAGTTAAACATCAACACAATTATTGTATAACGGGGAACCTCAATAATCCACTGTTACAAATAGATCAACTAGACAAAAAATACCAGAGTTGAATCACACCTTCCAAAAAATGACTTAATAACCAGTATTCCACCAAACAACAGAATACACATTCTGCTTAGCAGCACATGGAACTTTCTCCAAAACAGATAACATGCTAACCCACAAAGCATACTCAAGTAAATGCAAAAGAACCAAAATGATCCCATGCATATTATCAGAACACAATGCAATAAAACTAGAGATCAATGGCAAATAAATCACGGAAATTAGAAAAATGCATGGAAACCACCACCACATTTTTGAATAATCAGTGGGTCACAGAAGAAATCAAGGAAGAAATTAGTTCCTAAACTCGATTATGCCAGTGCAACATACCAAAACCTAGGAGACACAGTGAAAGCAGTCCTAAGAGGGAAATTTATAGCTCTGAATGCCCACATCAGAAAAACAAAGTGAATCTAAATAAATAGCCTAATGATGTACAGAAAAACAAGGACAAAACCAAAGCTGGTATAAGGAAGGAAATTATAAAATCTAATGAATTAAAACTAAAAATCAATGAATTGAAGAGGTGTTTCATTGGAAGAATAAATGAAACAGACAAGCCCTAAGTCAATCTTCCAAAAAACAATAAAGAAAATATCCAAATCAATGGAACTGGAAATGAAAAAGGTGAAAATCACAATGGGCAATGCCTGTAACTAGAAGATTATTAGCAACTACTTCAAAAACCTACACTCCAATAAACAGGAAAATTCAAAAGAAATGGATAGATTCCTAGGTACATATGAATTATCAAAGCTGAACCAAGAATTTTAAAAAACGCATATAATCCAGTAATAGGCAATAAAACTGATGAAGTAACAAACCTACCAACTAAAGAAAGCCAAGGTCTGGGCAGATTCACTGCTAAATTCTGTAAGAACTCCATGAAAGGTCTATCATCAATATTCTTCAAACTCTTCAATGAATTTAAAAGGAAGGAGTACTCTCAAAGTCATTCCTGGAATCTGGCATACCCTTGTTCCAAAACCACCCCAAAGATCCAAACAAAAAGAGAGCCAAAGTCCAGACTGTGTAATGAACATAGATTGAAAAGTACTCAACAAAACATTGTCAAACCAAAAGCATCAAATCATAAAAAACATCATATATTATGACCAAGTCGGCTTCACCCCAGGAATATAAGGATAGTTCAACATATACAAATTAATAAATATAATACATCACATTAATAGACACAAAGACAACAAGTCATATGACTATCTCAAACACAGAAAATGCCTTTAACAAATCCAACATCAAGTCATGATTAAAAATTCTTTTTAAAAAAGCCTGAAGAAAATAGGAATAAGAGGACCTTAACGTATTTGACCATTTATGACAAACCAATAGCCAACAACATATTAAATGGGGAAAAACTAAAAGCATTCCCTCTAAAATCAGAAAGAGGGTAAAGATGCCCACTATCACCACTTTGTTCAACATAATATTCAAAACAAGCCAGAACAATTAGACAAGAGAAACATTAAAAAGGATATACATAGGAAAAGAAAAGTCAAATTATTATTTGCACATAACATGATCCTCTACATACAGGCTTAAAAAATTCCATCATAAATTTTCTAGAATCAGCAAATTCAGCAATGTAGCAGGATATGAAATGAACACACAAAGATAAATAGCATTTCTGTACACATTAATGGGCTTACCAAGAAAGAAATTAGCAAAACAATACTATTCACAATAGTATGAAGAAAAATTAAATACTTAAGAATTAACCTAATTAAGGAAGTGAAAGACCTCTAGAAGAAAAACAACAGTACTCAAAAAAAAAAAAAAAAAAAAAGATCAAACAGAACATTAGAAAATGGAAATATGGCTAGGGAGTTAGCTCAGTGGTTTCGGCACCTATCTTGCAAGCGCAAGGACCCGGGTTCGATTCCCCAGCAACCACATATAATACTGGGCGTGGAGACTCGTGCCCCGCAGCAATCAGCACCACATACCACAAAACACAGCACCAGGCATGGTGGTTCACACCTGTAATCCCAGCACTCGGGAGGCAGAGGCAGGAGGATTGCTGTGATGTGAGTTTGAGGCTGAGCTCAGGGCCAGCCTGAACTAGGAAGTGAGACCCTGTCTCAAAAAAAAAAAAAAAAAAAGAAAAAAGAAAATGGAAATATATCCCCTGTTCCTAGATAAGCAGAGCAAATATAGTCAAAATGGTCATACCACCAGGGATTTAGCTCAGTGGCACTGCATCTGACTGAGTTCGATCCCCAGTACAGGGTTGGGGGAGGAGACTATTCTAAAATGCCCATACTTCCAAAACTGATAATGTGGATTTAATTCAATCTTAATCAAAATACCAAGAGCATTCCTCAAGGGGTGGAAAAAACAATCTTAAAATGCTTACGGAAGCAGAAGAGACTCAATGGCAAAAACAATGCTGGATAACAAAGCAGGAGACATCACAATCCCAATATTCAAGGTATACTACAAAGCTACAGTAACAGCATATCAGTGGTATAAAAACAGACTTGTAAATCAATGGAACAAAACAGAGGATTCAGAAACAATTCCAGTCTCATTCAACTATCAGATCTTTGACAAAGCGGCCATAAACACATGCTAGAGGAGAGACAGCCTCTTTAACAAGTGGTGCTCAGAGATCTGGCTAGTGACATGTAGACTATTGAATCAAGACCCATATCTCTTATCAGGTACTAAATTGAAATCAAAATAGATCAAAGATCTAAATATTAGAAACAATCTGCTCGAAGATAAAATTCATGAACACTTGGCATGAATTTTCTGAACAAAACTCCAGCTATGCAAATAAC
>PVIR01001373.1:0-125307 GCA_004026965.1 Petromus typicus | reverse complement strand
CCTTCCCTCTGACCCCCACACCTTTCCTCTTGACCTCCTCCACTGTCAGGGCTCAACAAATTCTATCTGGCATTTTGACATCTGCAAGTCTCTAGATAACAGCACTCACCTGACTTCAGATCACAGATCTGATTTTCAAATAAACGTCTCTGTTCAAAAACCTTAGAGTTTTCTATCAACTTCATTTCACTCTGTATTGTCTGTTTCTTTCGACACATCCACTAACACCATCATCTGACCAACTGCTCAGCTTAGAAGGCTGGGAGTTATTTTTCTCTCCCATTGCATGTAATTTCTTAATAATCCAATTTATATTAGCTTTATTTATTGAAATTCATTAATTATTCTGGAATACTCTATATCTTCAGTCCTTTCTCAGCTTCTACCCCAAAGTCACATTTTAAAATATTTTTTGTAAATCATACAAAAGCTCCTTTCCTCCTTTCTCCATTTTCTGTTGTACTTCTTCAATCCAAGCATAGATTTGGCATATGCTAGGTGCCTAAGACTTTTATTAAATGATTACATTTAATAAATGAATAAGTTAAGTTTAATATTTTCTAACTCAATGATCATGTATTTATTCATGTTTTTCTCATTTAATTAGGTTTGAATGTGTATATACAATTTTTATAAATATGTTATACATATGTTATATTAATGTTATAAATACAAAATATACACAACTCAGATTGTTAATATTTATGCTATCTGTATATAAGTCCACGGTTCAGTTTCTGCAAGACTTTCAACTAAAAGAGTAAAAATCAAATCTTTTAAAATAATACAAAAATACTTTGAGTGTTTTGAAGAATGAATGAAGGTCACAAAAACTGATAGTTCTTTACATGCTACCCATTTTTCTTTATCCTTGATCCTCATTTCTTTTATACTTTCACTGTTATTTAGCCAAATGAATTTTTTCCACATTTAACAGGATGGGAAAGTAGAAAAACTGGGCAATTAGACAGCAATTCTTCTCAAAACATGGAGGCAAAGAGTGTTATAGATCATCACACAGTCACGATTGCCACCCAAGTGTGTGTGTGTGTGTGCCCGTGTGCACTATGACATTGCTCTCTTTGGATTCTTGATCAGTTACTCTTGCATACTCTCATGTAGAAGACATCTTTGTGTGAAGGTACCCTTCTCTCATAGGGGACATTTGACTATTCTCTTTCTAAAGGAAACAAAACAAAAGCAAAAACCCAAACCTGAATATATAGTTCATTTGCAGAGGCCCTTGAATAATAGCTATAAAAATGTGTCTGGATTCACTGAAGGGAAGAATCCTGGACTCAGCACTTTGGTTTCTCTCTGTGCAGTTTGTGGTTAGTCTGTGTACTTCATGCTTTGTACATGAGCAACAGCGGTGTGCTGAAGTGCCAAGAAAAACCATCTCAAAATACCCTTGGAGCAGGCAGAAAATGGCATGTATGACCTTTGGAAGGGACTGCACTCTTGAACTATGTTTAATTTTGAAACTTGATGGAAAAATCCAGGGCATGGGAAAGTCAGTCCTGTGGGATCCTGAGCTGGATCCAATGCTAGAAGAAAAAGGAGCCCACAGAGCAGAGTGCAGGGTCCCTCAAACTGTGCATGCTGTCAGGCAGGAATCCTGCATGTGGCCCCGTGGACGGCACCTAACCACAACGCTATGCAGCCTCAGGAAGAAGCACAGCAGGAAACCTGCCACGTGGCTGGAAACTGCAGCCAAACAAAACTTGGGCTTTGCAATAGCTGATGTAGATTATGGCTTCACAAAATTTCAAGAACCACCTCCTTTTAGTGGTTCACTCGTGAAAGCATAACCTTATCATCTGGGAAGGCTTTACATTTGGGGTGGAACATTTTACCTAAGGCAGATTCATCGGGCAGACACTGGCCCGCAGTGTCCTCAGCTCTATCTTGTCAGTACTTGTGAGCTCACTGTGCTGCATGAAGGGCTCCTTTGCTTTGCTGCCAGTGTCCTGTCTGCTGCAGAGTGGCCAGTGCTGCTCAGTCAGCCACATCCAAGTAGTGGTGTTTAGAGCCTTCTTGCCCCAGCAGCAGTCATGAGTTCTACAGCAAAATCTGCCCAGTGCTTGCCATTTCTCAACATCTCCTCTTTTCACTGGCTCATCTCCCCACAGCTGGACAGTCTACTATTTTTACCCCCAAGCACACTTCTGTGGGATATGAGCTGCTCGCCATGCCAGTACTAGGATGACAGTGACATTTCTTACTGTGCAAGGTGCCAGAGATTGCAAGTGTACTAAAGAACACTGTGAAGACAGAGTGTGTTTCTAAACAGGGTCCCCAAAGTCTTTGGGGACTACTTTTTGGAGCATGGATATCCTTATGGATCTCACTCAGTCTTACTGAGTGAATCTCTCACTGTCATGAAACATGTGTAGTGTTGGGTAACAATGAGTTCCAAGCTCCTCCGTCTTAGAAGATCAGATTTATTTTTTTCTCCTTTGTGCTCAAGCTACGATGTGGCTATCCTGTCCCCATGGTGATGTGATTTGCAAAGAGCCTTTTTTTCCTTATAATATCAGCTGGCTTAAATTGGACCTACCTTTGTCACTATGGTAGATCTCCCCAAGACAAAATACTAAGAACCTGAGACTAGGAGTTTATTTGGGCATATTCTTCTTGTTGGACATACAGGTGTGTGGTTGATGGCCCACCAGATCATAGGCTCTGTTCCATCATTTCTCCCAGAGAGGATTCATTTAGGGGCCTTGCTGGGGGTCAAGGTGACCTCTATCTATAACCACAGGGGATGTACATTGATACTGTCTAATTGTAGGCCATACAACTGTGTATAAAGTATTTTGTAATGCTCAAACAAAAATAAAACGTTAATAATCTAAGTGTTTCTTTATAATGAGGTCTGATACTGTGGTCTGTTTTGAAGCATCGTATAGTCTTCCTCAGAGAAGGTTTAAAATTGGAATTGATCTTATCAGCCTGGGAGATTTTTAGTAGGATATGTTGTAGGGCACATGAGCAGATGAGAGGGCAGCTCCTATGACTTTATAGTTAGGTGTTGGGTTTCAATTTTCAAGTTCAGTCATCAGTTTCTGAGCTGTGGATTCTGAATTAGGAGGTGGGAGGACACAGGCCCTCCAAGTGGGCATCTGTGGTCCATATTTATTCAGCCCAGCACAATATTGCGATATGAGCAAATGTCTAGTCAGTATGTGGGGAAACTTTAACTTCTGCACACTGTCACTGCTTCATATTTATAAAAGGTTGTGATCACTACTACAATCAGCTGCACCAAAGTATTCTTATGTATTGTTGAGCTTAATGATGTATACTTACAGAATTTATTATTTGTTTTTATTCTGCAGCCTCCACCTCAGATTTATGACAAACAGCTGGATGAAAGAGAACACACCATTGAAGAATGGAAAGGTAACTCTACTCCTCATAATGTATACTTTTTACTCTATTGGAACAGGAACAAAGAAAGTATCTGATACTTCTATACCACATGCTTTTGATATAAGAAAGTGTCCCAAAACCTTTTCTTATAAAAGAATTTACTAAAAGGTGAAATTCAAATTGACCTCTTAGACCATTTTCAAAGTTTCTCTAAGTTCATCTATCTTTGCATACTGATAGAAACTTGAACTTGTGCAAGAATGAAAAAAATTAATTATTGACACCTTTGCCAATAGTACCAATTGTTGAAGTGTTTCTTGTTGTGGAGGGGAGCTCCAACTAAACATTTCAAAAATAAACTTTCCTGTTTATATACAAAACTTTTACATAAGGCATAAAATTCAAATTAAGTCTGAATGTTTTTAGACTTTAGACAGAGGGAGATAGTTATTAGATGAAGAAATTCACCAAATATGTAACATATGAGAAAATAGAAAACAAATGCGCCAAGTGGCTTATTTCTCCTTAAATTATTTTTTAAAAAATGGATGGATGTCTTCATCCTTGTTTTTAGAAAAACTTCTCCAAACTCATTGCATCTTCAAAACTTTACCTAGGTTGAAACAAAGCAGGACGGTCACTCAAACTTGAATAGTGTTCTTAAACTAATATAAATGAATAATATGAGCAACCTCAATCTGAAGGTATCAAATGATCAGATCAAAATAGGAAGGAACATGAATGAAGAATTCTAAGGAAGGGAAATTCAGTTACCTTAAAGAAACTAATACATGTCAACTGGGAAAAGAATAATAATTTAAAAATAAGAGAAAGAAGAGTAAAACAAATGCCAGGAATAAGCAAAACTTGCAAAGAGAGAAAAAATGATTTTCTTGGGCAAAGGTCCACGATAGTGTAGATAGAAAACTGAACAAACGAAAAAAAAAAAAAAAAAAAAAGCTTGCTTTGATCTAATTGAGAATAAAAGAGTTTTCAGGGGTTCATAAATCAGTAAGGGGCAGAAGTAGCCATCATTTGAGGAAGATGTAGACTGAATTGCGGCAAGAAGTGAGCATACGGGATGATGTGTATATGAGCTTTAGGCTGCTGCGATTCAAGGAGGGCTGAAACATTTTAAACCAATGCGCAAAAAATAGAAAGAACTGACTATCTAGTTTTTGAAATTTCTAGCAATGAGAAAGACAAAAATGGAAGCTACTTTGGAATAATAAAATGCATTTTTAATATATTACATTTTAGGTCTTTTGAGATTTACAAATCTAAAATATAACTGAAAGAAAAATGCTGTCAGAGAAGGAAAGTGTGTTTAAGTTGTGTGTATTTAAAAATCGGTGCTCACAAGGACCCGGGTTCGATCCTTGGTAACCACATATAATACTGGGTGTGGAGACTCACCCCAGCAGCAATCAGTACCACATACTAAGGTGCCGGGTGTGGTGGCTCACGCCTGTAATCCCAGCACTCGGGAGGCAGAGGCAGGAGGATTGCTGTGAGGTGAGTTTGAGGCTGAGCTCAGGGCCAGCCTGAACTACAAAGCGAGACCCTGTCTCAAAAAACCTTAAAAAAAAAATGGGTGCTCAAAAGCAGTCACGAAAATCATTGATAATTAGCATGAGAATATATCACTCACTGAGATTTCAGGGAACAGTAAGATCTTTCACACCATTCATTTATTAACTGCTTTATTGAGAAGGTACTTTTACCTACTTACATCCTAATTGCAAGGAAAAATAGAAATAGGACAGCAAAGGATCGCAGGTGATTTTTAAAAAATTGACTCAACCCCATCGCAATGCGCTTAATATTATCAATTAATTTCTCTGTGGATTAAGAAGCTTTTGCTGTTTGTAGTAACACAAACAACTGTTTCTTACAGAACTTATTTACAAGGAAGTTATGAATTCAGAAGAAAAGACTAAAAACGGCGTAGTAAAAGGACAGCCTTCTCCTTCAGGTACTCACTCTCAGTGAATGACCGATAAACCAGTACTTGGGTCTGTCCTTGACTTCCGGGAGGGGGTGCAGCAGTTGGCGTCACTTCCGGAGCGCGTGAGCAAGTATCTCGTGACTGTTCCCTGTGGTTTTAATTTTATTTACTCTGCTATTTAGCATGACATTCCTTCCCATTTTTCTGATGTAATTATCCAATATGGAAATTCTTTTAGAACTCATTTTAAGAGAGTAACAAACGCTAAAGAAACGTTAATGTTTTGCTTCAAGTGTAAATGTTATTCGCAAAACACAGAGACACATGGATCTATTGACCTCCAGGGCAATGTGCAGGTCAGGAATCCTTCCAGCTCCTTCGCCCCTTGTTCATTCTCAGCATCTGAACCCTTCCGAAGATTGGTGTGCCAGAGTTGAGGAAGCGTCTACCATGTGTACTTGTGCCTCGGTCACCCTCCCAATATTGGGACAAAATACCTGACCTGGCACAGGCAACATAAAGAAAGATTTGTTTTGACTCATGGTTTCAGTTCATTGTCCACAGGTTCCTTTTTGCTTTGTTTTTTAGGTTGTGTTTCTTTGTATGTTTTGAGACAAGTTCTCACTATGTAGTTTGGGCTGGCCTTATACTGACTATGAGTCCCAGACTGGCTTGAATTCTCAGTCTCCAAAGCACTGGGATTATGGTTGTTCACCAGGACACTGCAGATTCTAAGACCGTATGGTAGAAGACTGTGCTGGAGGCAAGCTGTTCAACCCATGACAGCCAGGATGCAGAACTAGAGGGAAAGAGCTCCGAGGAGTCAGGCTCTTCAAAGTTGTGCTGGAGGAACCCGCATGACCTGCTTTCTCAGAGGAAGCCCCACTTCCTAATAGGTCTTCCAGCTATGAATTCAGCAATGGAATCATATAGAGTCAAGATTAGCACCAGGACAGTCCAACTGCTTAGTTTGTAGGATTCTCTATCTGATCAAGTTGACAGTCAAGACAATAATTACAGTCGAAGTCATTTAAAGTAAGCTCCTTGCACTTATGAATGGTTAATGTATTTTTTCATAAAATGCATGTTTGAAATCTAAACAGTTTTAGGAAACATGGTTTCTTTTCACCTTTAAATTACAGTCAGCTCATGCTGGCAGAAATGTAAGCTGCAAATGACTAGTTTAGATGAAAGAAGATTTGTGTTTCTATCTTTAAAAAAGTATTTCTCATTCATTATAAATTGTTTTAGGAAAAATGATATAGGATGAATTAAATAGTCAATTACTCATGCTGATAATGTTCTGTGAATCACCAGTTTGCATCCCCAGATAACCTGGGGCTGTAGACATCTTACAGTAACCTGTAGAGGTAGTTCCTACATGTCTTTCTCACCAGCAGACTTGAGACAATATTCAGTTCTATCCCAGGCATTCATCAGAGAGGGGAAAGGGAGGAGGGGTCACTATGTTGTCTTCTGCCTTGCCCACTCTAGTTACTATGTCTACCATCTGGATTGTGTCTGCAGAACAGAAGTTGTTTCTAAATTCTATGTTCTCTATGCTGCTAATTAAAGAACTCCATTGAGGGCTTCAACATCCTTCTAGGAAGATTCCTTGTGTTAAAAATTCCCATAATAATCAGAATAAATATTCTTACCATTAGTGAGACGCTGAAATACCAGGATTCAGCCAAAGATGATAATATTTTCTATTGGAATGGAACACATTTTAATAGAAACTGTTCTATTGGTCTTCACTTTGAAGTGAAGTGCTTGCACTACTTCATTTCCTTATCATTACTTCATTTCCTTCCCATGCCAATTTGTTCCAAAAGGTTTTTCCTATCTTCCCAAAGAATAGGTTTCCGATAAATTTTCTATTTTTCCTCATGTTTAAAACATTGGACCTCTTGTTTTATTACCCTTTATTGATTATAAGTATACTAAGAAGCTTGTGTATATTAATCTTTGCATACTGCTAAGTGCTGTGCCTTCCAAGAATAATTACTCAAGAAATAGGTTTTAATTTGAAAATTGCTACTCAACTACTCTTTCAGCATGTTGCTTGGTGTTATTCCAAAATTGAAACTCAAGTCAGGATAATAGCTTTAATCAAGCACACACTTCATTAGTTCTTGCATGATGATTATAACTATTTAGCCATGCTATTGTATACTTGTTGGGTAATTATCTAGGTAACTAGTTATCAAGTATTTGTTGTATCAGTGGATCAAGTTCCAAGTTTTGGCATTTGCTCATGCCTCATATAATTGTTTGTATCTAGTATGTATTTTTTTTATTCATTCAGTTTGAAAATATATATTTGTGATTATTTTGCAGGTCTGTTTTCTTTAATGTTTATGATTATTTCTAAAATAGACTAGTTGATGTCTAAGTGAGCACTCTCAAACCCTTTATTAATCATCTCACTACTTGTAACAGTATTTTTTACCTTATACATGTATTCTCCACTATATAGTTGACTGACTTCGCCAATTTATAGTTAAAGTGATTGTAGATTCGATCTTTTACTATTGGATTTTAAAGCAGAATGATTCATGACTAAATTTGGATGAGTTCTATGTATTGTATATCCTATGTGACATTTATACATGACACATCTGCATGTATTCACATCATGTGGAGGCTGTGGCATAGCTGAGTGTTAGAGCCACTTCCTGCCACCTTAAGAGACCCAACTGCATGTCTCTCTTTTCAAAGTGAGTCTGTTGTGTTCGTACTGATAGTTTCAAGCAGCTGGAGGAATTTACAACACAGAACTTGGCAGGTTCTACAAATCATGACATGTTTTCCCCCTGAAGAGCCACTTGTTAAATTGTTATTGGTGCCCCACTGTATTAGAGAGAGAGAGAGAGCGCGCGCGCGCGCGCGTGTGTGTGTGTGTGTGTGTGTGTGTGTGTGTGTGTGTGTCTATGCTGGGTAGAAAAAGCAATTACTAAAACCTCTTCTGAAAAGTTGCTTTTCTGAATATTTCATTATAGTTACCTCTCCCCATTAATACCGTACATGCCATATTTTATTATTTAAATAGCTAGGGGAAGATAATTTTACAAGATGGATTCTCCTGTTATTCAGTGGTAATCCTATAGAAAGGAAATAAGTTTATCTAGTTTCTTAGAGATGAAATGGTCTTAATCCCTAAGCCTGTTGTAGGGTTACTTAAAAATGTAAACAGGAAGTTAAATGCATATTTGCAGACTAATTTATAGATTTGAAATTCATTGATGGAATTGTCATATATCAATAAGAAACACTTCTAAATTGCAGCTACATTCCTAAACAAGTAATTTTACTCTTCTGCAAACTGATTCATTTGCAGAGTGATTTATTTTCAAGAGTAGCACAGCTATTTGCTTCCTGCATTGATTTGTAAAGACCACTGTGGGAAAGAAGTTCATGAACAGAAATTAATTTTCATCGAAAGCAGTTGTTACAGAATGGAACAAATATAGGTGGTCATCTAATCTGGCTATCTTCCATTTGTCCCTCACCACTATTACATGTAGAAGTAATGTCCCCTCAGGAACAGTGACCCACTGAGACAAAGATGTTTATCTCAGAGTTGACAGAGATGTTTTCAAAATGTTTAAGTGAAAGATCAACCCACCCAGGTATTTTTAGTACACACCTCCTCCTTTCCAGTGTGGGTAGTGTTCCCCACCACAGGAGTAGATCTCCCCCAGCTAGAGCCCCTCATTTACTCCAATAGGTTGCATTTAATTTTGTTAGAAATTCTTCAAACTTAGTTACTTTGGAACACTCAAGATTATGCAGAAGAAAAAGAATATCTTTCAGTGTGTTTTGTTTTTTAGTTTTTCTTCTCATTCTTCGGATATATCTTTTTTTTTAAATTATCTTTATTGGTACATTAAATATACACATCATGATTGCACTCCATAATGGGGATTTGTACCAGTATAAGACACAATTTAATTCTCATTTTTTCCCATAGTCCTACCCACCCTACCACCCCCCCATATACATAAAATTTGTTTCCTTACTTTTTTGATATATCTTTTTAATGGTGGTGGCAGTTGGGGAGGGGGTTGTCAGGAAAATAATTTCCTTTTAAAGACATCTCTCTTGGTGACTAGTTTTGCTTAGATAACATCTGACTTGGGCATTTTCATTAGCATAAATTATTTTCTTTTCTAAGTTGCAATGTTTTAGTGTTATGGCTTATGCCTCGTTGTCCCCTAAAGCATATGCAAGCATGGGTGGGGCTTTTTACTGAGGTGGCTGGACCTAGAGAGTATAACTGATTCATAGGATAGTGCTAGGATCAAGGGCACTAGGATTAAGGGTGGGAGTGCTGCCCATGCTAAATTGTCTGAATAAGATAGAAGAGATAGAAAGAAGCTGTGGTCACTCCTTGTTGCTCTAGCTGTCTTCTACCACCATGAGCTGTTGCTCCTCAATCATGTGGCATCTTGCCTGGAGGCCAGGCAATTATGGCCTGAAATCTCTGCAAACTGAGCTAAATAAATAATTTTTCCTTTAACTTTGGATGTTGGGTGTTTTGTCTCCATAATGAGAGAGAAGTAACTACGATATAAAGTAAAGTTTCAAGTAGCTAATATCCTTCATTTGCAACTTTAGTGGTATTTTTAAATTTCTTTAAATGTCATTTTTAGTGAAAATAAGTATTACTTCATTGATGGGAAAGCACAGTGTAAAATGTATCTCTCCACTGATTTATTTTGTGTACAGAGAAGGGACAGTTATCATGTTGTGGGGATGTGCTGGGCAAGTGGGTGCTATATTCAGCTTTGGTCTTGTTCAGTTCTGTTGAAGATTTTCACTAACTTTTTGACAGTAGGCAAATGTGAAACCAAAGTTCTGTTTCTGTCCCTTTTATTTGTGCTT
The DNA here is from genome assembly GCA_004026965.1 of Petromus typicus. NCBI lineage: Eukaryota > Metazoa > Chordata > Mammalia > Rodentia > Petromuridae > Petromus > Petromus typicus. The sequence continues at coordinate 115,097 of PVIR01001373.1, read as the reverse complement.
ATTTTTGTGGTTTGCCAAGCTTGTTTCTTGTCTACATGAAATACACTTGAAGGAGGCATATGAAAGCCAGAAGAGACTGCAGTAATTATTGTACTGCAATAATGAAGGGCATGCAGAGAAAAAATTACTCATAGAACAGATCATTAATATTTAACAATTGCCTCTAGAAGATATCTTATTGGTAACACCTGCCCATTTCTGTGGTGTAAACATTCTCACTGTGACCAGTTGTGAGCTCCCGGTGAGACACCAATCAACACCAAATTGGAAAGAGATGCTAATGATTAACTCTAAGAAGCCACTGAACACTTTGCCCACACACCAAGAGGCCACACGCATCACTCTTCCCCTTCATAGCTCTCTGGAGTAGAACCACTCCTGTAAGTCAGGCACACAGCATGGTGATTTCTAGACAGGAAACCCTGGAAGAAGAGATCTTTCTTAATTTGTGGTATGAAGAATCAGGCACGGTAGTCTGTGGATCATTACAAATTTAAATTTTGTATAAAGACTTGACAGATTCTGAACTTTGAGTAAGTGAAGGCGAATTATAAATTTATATACAATGTTGATAAAGCGGAAGGCAGGACCCTTCCAACACAACATGAGGATTACGGAGAACCAAATGATGAACATGAGAAAAAATGATGGTTTTCCTTGGCCAAAACAGTGGAGCATCATTTGATTTGTTTGATTTCTACTACGTTGAGACTCTTTATCCAAATCAACCAGTTGTAATTCTATTTACTAGCAATGAACAAAAACAATTCTATTTTTCATTGTATCAAAAGCCAAAATAACAAAGCAAAACAAAAATCTTAGAATAACTTTAACAAAAGAAGTAAGAAATTTGTACTCTGGAAATTACAAAACTCTGTTGAAATTAATCAGTGTTAATTAATTAAGTTTAAAAAAAACCTAAGTAAGGGGGCCGGGGAGTTAGCTCAGTGGTTCCAGCGCCTGTCTTGCAAGCGCAAGGGCCCGGGTTCGATTCCCCAGTAACCACATAACAATACTGGGTGTGGAGACCCACACCCAGCAGCAACCAGTACCACATACCACAGTGCCGGGCGTGGTGGCTCACGCCTGTAATCCCAGCACTCGGGAGGCAGAGGCAGGAGGACTGTGATGTGAGTTTGAGGTTGAGCTCAGGGCCAGCCTGAACCACAAAAAAAAAAAGCGAGACCCTGTCTCAAAAAACCTAAAAAAAAAAAATAATAATAATAAAAATAAAAAAAATAAAAAAAATAAAAAAAACCTAAGTAAGTGGATAAATGTTTCATTATTCATGGATTGAAATTCTCAATATGATGGTGAAAATAATTCCCCAAATTGACTTAAAAGTCAAAACAATACAAAAATGATGATTACAGCAGCTTTAGCTTCTGTTTTACTATTTATATCGTTAATTCACTTTTATTGTAGTTTATGGCAAAAGATATAAATCTAGCTTTAATATTTGGCACCCTGAAACCCAGTTTTTCCAGTATCATTTATTTTATTTTTTTAAAATTTATTTATTATTTTTTTTTTTAGATTTTTTTGAGACAGGGTCTCACTTTGTGGTTCAGGCTGGCCCTGAGCTCAGCCTCAAACTCACATCATAGCGATCCTCCTGCCTCTGCCTCTCAGGTGCTGGGATTACAGGCGTGAGCCACCACGCCCGGCACTGTGGTATGTGGTACTGGTTGCTGCTGGGCGTGAGTCTCCACACCCAGTATTGTATGTGGTTGCCAGGGATCGAACCCGGGTCCTGCGCTTGCAAGACAGGCGCCGGAACCACTGAGCTAACTCCCCGGCCCTCCAGTATCATTTATTAAAGAGACTATCTTTCCTCCATTGTGGGTGCTTGGCTCCTTTGTCAAAGATGAGGTGGCTTAGTATGTATGGAGTTGATCTGCCTCTTCTAGTCTGTCATGGATCCTCAGGTCTGTTTCTTTGTATTATGGTATATTTTTTAAAATTTTCTTTTTTTTTAACACAGTGGCTTTGTAATATAGTTTCAGGTTGGGAAGTTAAAAGGGAAAAATGGAATCAAAGCTTATTGTGAATGGAGAGTAGAAGGCCAAGGAAGAGCAAGGTAATAGGAAAAAATAAGAATCAAGATATATCATGCACAAGTACAAATTCTCAGTGATGAATGTGATCATAATGCATACCTAAAATATACCGAAAAACTCAGTGAAGAAAAAACAAACACCCCAAATAATGATTATCTTCTTGGTAGAAGTCTGGTTTGAAAAATCAGAAGGAAATACAAAGCACACAGAGTAGCCAAAGCCATCCTGAAGGAGATAGAGGATTCACGCTGTGAGATTTCCAATGTGAGAGCAAAGACATGTTCAAGAGAGTGTGCTACCTACATGAGGATGTATATCAAAGAATGGAACTGAGTGTCCAAAAGCAAATCCTCACTCTCACTATCAACTGATTTGACCACTATGTGAAGATAACTGTATAAGGATAAAAGGTCTTTTCAATAAATAGTGGTGAGACTGAGTATCCACTTGAAAAAGAATGAAAGTGGACCACATCCTATACCAGAATAAGCTCAAAATGGAGTATAAACTAGCATACGAACTAAAAATTATAAAATTCTCAGGTGAAAACATGGAATTAAATTGTCATGATCCTGTGTTAGGAAATGATTTCTTAGATATGGGATGAAGAGCACAAGTGTCGTAAGAGCAACTAGATAACCTGACTTCATCAAAACTAAAAACAGCGGTGCTTACCACTGAAATCTATTATTCTGTGCAATCAATGTGTACTAAAAATTATAACTAAATGTTTGTGCTTCAAAGGCACCTTCAAGAAGCTAAATCATTATCTGTGAGAGGGAAACACTTACCAGTCTTATACCTACAAGGACTGCACCAAAATGATACAGAGTGTTTTTATGGTTCAGTTAAAAACAAAACAAAAACAAACTAAAAATGGCTTGGGTGGGGATTTAGCTCAGTGGTACCAGCGAAGGTCCCAAATTCCATCCCTGGTAACCACATACAACAATGCTGGGTGTAGAGACTCATGCCCACTAGCAACCAGTACAATATACCACAGTGCCAGGTGTGGTGGCTCACGCCTGTAACCCCAGCACTTGGGAGGCAGACACTGGAGGATTGTTGTGAGTTCAAGGTGTAACTCAGAGACAGTCTGAAATACAAAAGCGAGATCCTGTCTCAAACAAAACAAAACAACAACACCCTCCCCCCAAAGGCTAGAGGTTCCAAATAAGCTTTTTCTGACGAAGATACACAAATCAACAAACACATTAAGAGATACTGACCACTGTTAGCCCTCAAGCAAACACAAATTGAACCACAGTGACATGCAGTTTCACATGCTCTTAGAGTGGCTATAATCATTAAAAATTATAACACAGTATTAGTGAAGTTGTGGCAAAATCATAGCACTAAACCTGCTGGTAGGACTGTGAACATGTGCACCTACTTTCCAAAAATGGTTTTGCAGTTCCTCAAAAAGAATTAACTCAAAGAGAATTAAAGATAAAATTACTTCGAGAGGCAACAGTTCCATTCCTTGATATTCAAGAGAAATGAAAACATAGCCATACAAATGTTACATGTGAAAACTCGTAAAACATTGTGTATATTATTCAAAAAGTGTAGATGACCCAAGTTTCACCAAATCTTCAGTCACTCACATTTAGGTAAAACCAAAGTTAATAATCCTTATAATGGACTATTATCTCTCTGTATAAAAGGATCAGATACATGCCACACAGAGTGGGTGAACCTCGGGGACATTGTGCTTTGTGAGTGGAGCCAGTCATGACATTGCATCCTGCATGCGTCCATTTATGTGAAATGTTGAGATAAGGCAGTTTTTAGAGAAAGGTATTGATTAGCCCTGGTCTGGGGCTGATGGGCAGGCAAGAAATGCAAAGCGGTGTCCATTTCAGAGCTATGAGAACGCTGCAAAGCTGATTGTGGTTATGACTGTGCAGCTATGAATTCAATAAAAACTTCAAATTTTACAAATTAAATTTATAAGGCATATAGTAAATGACAGATCATAACAGAATGCTCACAAAAAACCACATATGGACATGATTGCATATCTCAAGTCAAAACTAATCTGAACTACAGCACCATAATTTGAAAGCCATTTGTAAGAAAAGAACACATCATTCAAGAGAGACATATATGGGAAGCAAAATGCAGTCCCATTGTCAAATGCATCATTCATCTGGCTGCATTCATCTGTGTTCAGTCTTCACCCTCTGATAAACATATGAAAAAACTGAAGAGGATTCTGAGAAGTGCATTCTAGTGACATGCACTGATTAGATCCCAGAACTTATGAAAGGACCTGAAAAATGTTGATGTAATTTCTTCCATAATTGTAGTAACACAGAGATGGGAACTTGCACTCTCTATGAGGGTCAAAGGTCATCTCTTATCCTGGAAGCAACACCCAAGCCCCACACCATCTCTCTGAGGAATGTAATGGTGGAAAGTAGAAATAAAGTGAATTCAGGTAGGTCTGCATTACATATGGTTTTGGAAGCGAGGATAATGATTTATACAATATAACAAGTTATTAAGGGTCTCTTGTGAAGCTGGGGATGGTGGTATATCTCTATAATCTCAGTACTCTGAGATACTGAGGCAGATGGGCCTCAAATTCAAGTCCTGCTTGGGGCATTGAGCTACTTAATGAGATCTTAAAATAAGAAACAAAAAAATGAGATGTCATTCCACGTGATTGTCTGGAGTATAATTTCAGTATAACTTTTTTATAAAAATAATACTTTTCAGGAAATATTTAAAGGAGCAGTTTAATGATCATGAAAAATGTCTAAGCTTTTCTATATGTGAAAATATTAGGGTACAAAGGAATATCTATAAAATGATCAAAACTAGGAAAATTTCCTAGTGAAAAGACTAGAGAGAAGTTAATACCCAAAGTTTAACAGTTCCTAGCATTATTTGTGGATAATTACATATTCTTTTATTGCTTATATGCATTTCCTTTTGTTTAAATAAATATATTTGTAGTCAACAAGCAAAATCTGAAAACACATACAGAATTGATGTGAAGTGTCTTCATTTTGAGCATCCTGGTCCTTCCTGGCTACTGTCACATTTCCCTCATGTGTTTTTCCCCACGAGTAAGAAATGTGGATGCCAGGGACAAGGCATGTGTGGGTACTCCTACTTCTTTATTTAGTTTTGTTTAATGGTTTAAGTCTATGTAATAAGACTATTGTTATTCTGGACTTATGTTTTTTACCAAGTCAATCTTTCATACTATATTTTCTCAAAGATATTATAATTTTAGTGAGGATTCCTATCCTCTTGCAAGGCGATTATACTGTAGACATTGTTACTAGCAAGCACCTGTTGCTAGACATTGTTAACAAAGCACTTGTTTTGCCACTGATGTTGCCTGTGTATGAAGAACACAGAAAAAGGAAATAACTCATCCAACGAGTGAGGGTTTTATGTTTCACAGTGCCTTCTGTAAGGTTCATCTTCTTTCTGAAAGCTGTTGTAAGGCAGCAGGTATTCTAACTAAACATACTTCTCAGAGTTTCAACATCATTGTATCTCCATGGAGCAAATAAATAAAACAGCCTCCCAAATCTAAGTTGATAATTCAGAGTTGTTTACAGAGCCCAGGGATCAAACCAGCTGGAACCTAAATACATAATCAAGAGTTATGCTTGACTTCTGTTCTTTGTCATTTTCGTCAAAAGTTCTGATTTCCAAAATGGATTTTAAATTTGGTGTCATTAATTTCTATGTCACTGTGTTCATATTATCAACCTTTCCTTCTCAAGCTGTATAGTTTCCAAGGAATTCCAGTTTCTGCCTGTGTTCCTGGGATCAATCCCTTGTGTGGCTTTATCTTAAAAGCACCCAGCATTAAAAATGTACAGGCTCAGATGATCACATTGAGGGATTTTATTTATCTATCTTCACTCTGAAGCAATGTTTTTAAATTCCCTATTGTCTATACCATCTCTGAGTGTGCATTTAAAAATGCAAAATTCTTGAACTATCACATGAAAGTAATTATAGTAATGGAGTAATGGGTTGAGGGACTGAAGGTGCCCCAAGTGTGTGTGTGTGTGTGTGTGTGTGTGTGTGTGTGTGTGTCTGTCTGTCTGTCTGTCTGTCTGTCTAAAGTGCATGCAATTTCTAATGCAGAATAAGGTTTGAAAACCCCGTAATAGCCTATGAATGGCCTACAAACAGGGCCTCTGCACTGTTAGATCCTGACTTTTGCCATCTAACACCAAGACCTGTGGCTGACTCTAGGACTGTTTGTGGAAGGAAGCCCCTCTTGTTTGTGGCACTCGGCTGGATCTGGTTCCAGATTTAGTCATGTTGGCCTTCATTTTCTTAGCACAGGTGCAGCAGTGAACAGCAGTGAGAGTCTCCCTCCGTCTTCGTCTGTCAACGACATCTCCTCCATGTCCACCGACCAGACCCTGGCGTCCGACACTGACAGCAGCTTGGAAGCCTCAGCAGGACCCCTGGGTTGTTGCAGGTGACTAGCCGCCTGCTTGCGAAACCCAGCGTTCTTCAGGAGATGAGGGGATGGAACACACACATGCGCACACACACATACACACATGCACACACACATGCACACATGCACACACAAGGCACACATGTAGACACACACGTTGAGAAATCAACAAAGGCGAGAATCCAAGCCTACAATGAAAATCAGTCTTTTAGCCTGCTTCTTCTCCAAAGTTCTGTATTGTAGCTGAGCTCAAATGTATATTTAACTTCTAGTTGCTCTTGCTTTGATCTCCTTCCAACGATGCTTATGACAAGAGAGCAAATCAAACACAAATTAGAGAAGCCTTTCCCATAAGGTGTAATTTAAATGGCTGCCAAACCAGCAACCTGTACCTGCCCTTTCGAATGGCATGACGAGGTATGCCGTGGCCCCATCCAGCATGTGTGTGTCTCTATCTCGCATCTACCTGCTCCTTTGGCCTAGTCAGATGGATGTAGATACAGATCCGCATGTGTCTGTATTCAGACAGCTCTACTTAGAGATGCTACTGTCAGTGTCCTCAGGGCTCAACCAAGACACCGCGCACTGGGGCACCACATGGTCCATTCCACGTGATCTATTACTCTGACATAAACCCATCTGTAATATATTGCCAGTACAATAAGCTGTTTAGTTTGTTAATTGATTAAGCTGTATGTCTTATAAGAAAAACGTGTAAAGGGGGAACCATGGGGGGAGTGAGCTCTCAGATCTTGAAGATGTAGCTTCCAAATTTGAACTGATTAAATGGCACCTGTATACCAATTTGTAGAAAGAACATATGTGATGCTTACGGACAATGCGTGTGGGGTGGGTAGCTCTCAGCTACTCAGTGGCTCGGCCTGTCATTGGAGGTGTGGAGAGTGGCTGACGGTGAACAGGTAGCAGGGGCTAGAGAGTGGTATTGCAGGCGGAGTGTGAATAGGTGTTGGAGTGTGGACTGAGAACCGAGGAGACATTTGTAGATCAGGAGACATTGACACCTGTATGTTAAAGAGCAGAGCCATTTGCCATTTCTAAGTTCTGTGTCACAGCAGGAGGCTACTGGAGAGATTACAGGGTCTCCGTGTCTTCCCTTGAGAGTAAGGAGCCTTAACATGAGAGTTCCTCAAAAAACAAGGCTCCTACCCAGGTGACTCGGGTAGTGAGTGGGCTGCTGCTCAGGCTCATGACCTGCTCAGCTTCTATTCTGAGAAAAAATACTGGTTCCACTTTCCAGAATAAAGTTAAATGAATTAATTTTTTTAAAAGCCCCAAAACACATCTCCAAACACATCATTGTTCCTCAAGAGTTACCCTGACTCCTTAATATGACTGCTGTTTCGTGTGTACTTATTTATTTCATAAAGTTGACCAATCTGAGAAGAGCTGATGGTCTGAATTTTGAAAGACCATAGAGGTGAGAGCAATACCTCTACCTGTAAGTTACTGCTGCCAAATCACATTAGCAATATGAGTTTGTCTTAAAGCCATGAATCGTTCATGTCAATGTTTAGTGAAATTGCCGGAATTTAAATAAAATGTAAGTGCTTTTCTAGGCACTTCCAAAGGGACAGTGACACATGGAGGTTATTAGATAGGGCCAACCCAGCAGGACTTCTCAGCAATAATAGTACCAGGCAGAGCTGCCCTTTCAGTTCACTTTGGTGAAACAGCTCTCACTGCTATTTGTGCTCCGGCCATTTTGGTGCTTACCAGTGTGGTGGTATTTCACCCAACGAAGGAGCAAGCTCATGGAATAGTTGGCGGGTGACTGTGATAGGACTGGCACATGGGAGCCCCTCAGAAACGGAGCCAACAAGAAAGCCAGTGCTCTGAAAACTGCCTTAAATCCAACAGCAGGGATGCTCCATCCCTTTCAAAGCAATATCGTCTGTAGGGAACTGCAACCCACTCCCACCATGGCCTGAGCAGCCAGTTATGGGATCGCTCCACACGGTGTGGCTTACTGCAAGAGGTAACTTGTTTAAAATGCAGAGAACATCAAATTGTGCACTTTCCCTCCCCCCACCCCCCCGGAATAAAAAGTATCTCACTCTCTATCTTGCTACCATTCTTCTCGGTGATTATTGCAGACTTTTAAGATGCCTCCGCTCTCATACAAGTGAGGTGTGATCTTAGGTGCCCTTTATTATACAAACTGACTTTTCCTTGTCATTGTCCAAGTTTTCTGAACTTCCTGCTTCTGTATCAGTCTTTTCTCTCTATGCTGCTCCTGATTGCTTGGTGGTCTCTGAAGTCCTCCTCTTTATACTACATGGGCCTAAGTGCAGCGGTCAGGCAGTGATTCGAAAGGAACCCGTCTAAAGGGGCATTTCATGAGTTCCTGAGGACAAGAAGCAAAAGGAAATCTCTGCAATATCTTGGAAACATCTGACAGTCAGCCTGTCTCTCATGTCTGCACATCTGGTCGTCTCTTTTTTCAAGGACAGCTGTCAAGAACTATATAGTTCCAGGTTGTTGCTGTGGCTACCTTTTCTGCAACCTACTCATATATTTCCTTTTGTATTGCTCTTCTCCTTGTTACTTTTAGTAAGAGATTTCCAATGGATAGGTTAAAAAAGAAAGGGAGAAAGAAAGAAAGAAAGAAGAAAAACAAAGTCAGTTCCTTGGATTTATGTAGTATTTACAAATAGAAGTAGGATTTATTTTCCTGGGTGACCAAAGCAAGACACACTGGGAGACAGCACAGCACAGAGTACCACCACTTTACAGCCCATTGTCTTAGCCCAGGATCTCAGGTGCCCTTCGTTATACAAACTTTTAAAAGTGGTAAGGACAAAATTCAGAATATATGATGTCCAGCATTGGGTCTTCTTAGGAAGCAAAAATACCAAATATTTCCAATGTAGTCACATTATTTCTAAAGGATGTTCTTACATCTTGGTCAGGAAATGTCAAGTCCTCCAGATGACGTTTCTGACAAAGGCAAAGGCTGTCCTCTGCTGGGACTCCCTCACGGAACTGGAGTATGAGTTAGCTTTCTAAAGATCCTGACTTTCTGTCCTCTTGATAGACAGTTTGCCTTCACAGTGACTCTTGATCAAAAGTTCTGTACTGCTCCCTAGAAGAGACTGATGTGTTTTCATGTGCAGGAACAATACAGCTGTTATGAGAACTTATCAAAACCAACACCAATGTAGATACATCATTCCTATTTTTGTATGTGTTGTGTGGACCAGTGCATTCATTTTTACAAAGGGATATATTGGTCTTCCAACAGAATTTCTTCTTGTAGAATAAAAACTGAAAATAAGATTTTATCTTCAAGAATCTACTATCTGAGCCTTCTAGAGTGTTGTTCCTGGTTGGTTCAGGGCCAGGGCAATTTCTATCCACTGGAGGAAGATATTTAATGCATGGAAGAGAAGTCAGATAATTTTCTTCAAATTTTATCATTATCAGAAAAATATTATCTAAAGATAATGATCACTGTGAAGTGGCAGATTAGAAAATTGGTCTTGGCAAAGAGAACAAGAGGAATAGATGAGAATACATAAATCTTTTTGTGATGTGTCTGGAGGAGTACAATAAACTGATTGTAAAGTTTTAAATATTCATTGTAGAACCTAAATTGTACAAACTATATTTACATTGAATTTTCTTACTATAATAGTCTGCATCTTAAAAGCATTATGCTCTGTAAAGAATGTTATCAACTAGCTTTGCAGAAAAAATATGTTTCACATCTCAGAGGATTTAAATAGCTCTAGGAACTTTGGAGACCTGCCCTCTGGGTCTGAAGAGGATCCAGATCCCTGCTCAGTCCTCTTCCATGTACATTTTAATTATAAAAGCCTGCCGTTTGCCACAGATACCACTAGACCAAGGGAAATCACACGTGTAAAAACAAAACAGTCACCATGTAAATAGTTTAATCGTTTTCCTTGTGATTAAAATGTGAGATTTCATCATTTCATTTGACACTTAGTTCTCTGATCAAACTGAGGTGGAAGTCCTCTGTTTTTACCCGAAGTCCTGTATATCTAGCTTTTAATTATGTGGGACCGATGGCCAGTATATCCAAATAGAAACAAAGCCCCTCATCTGTTATTCTGTTTACCTTGCCATATCCATCCCGCAGTGATTTCTAACTTGCATCTGCCTGTATTTCTGCATGTTTGGACACCAAAGACCATTAACGATGATGACAATTGTCCTGTGTCTGCGTTCATGACATGTACTTAAAGCACACACGTACACGTCCATGTACATGCATGTTCATACCACTCCCTTGATCTTCTCCATCAACTATGGAAGGCAAATGTAGGTCCTGTTTCTTCATGAGAACTAAAGTCAGTCAGCCCAGGGGTTAAAAACAATCTCTGTGATATTTAACAAGGATTTGGAATCATTCATGTTCTTTTTTTCATTCTCCGATTTCTAATTTTTGCCTTTCATTTCTAAAATACTTGTGGAACCCAGGATGAATTGGACAACTGTGGCTTCTTTTGTCTCTTTGTAGGTAGATGCTGAGTTCATATATTGTGATTTCTGTTTCTCATGAATTAGTAAGACCAGAGGAAATCTGTTCCCCTTAATATAAAACCAAATCCAAAAGCTAAATTTTGTTGGACTTTTCCTGTTGCCAAGGTTACTTTGCTCCCTGCCTCAGTGTCACATGCTGCTCATGTAGCCCTGGAAGGTCTCTCGAGCTCATATTTTCAACCCTGGGGAAGAACCTTGCTGTGTGGTTTGCTCTCTGAGCCACAAGATCAATAAGAAACAAGGAGTGATGTACTTTGTCATGGTGACCAAGCAAATGCCATATGAATGTGACTGTGTAGAAGGCTGTTTTTATTTGAAACTAATCACTTTTAAATGTTACTCTCATTTCTGTCTGCACATACTAATTGTGTATCTGTCATTCAATAAGTTTCCTAGAAACTATAAAATCAACAAAGAGAAAAAAAGTCACTTTTCTGGAAGCATTAAGTAAGGAGAATATGGTTCAATTTCCTAGGTTAATTATCATAATTCGTAATCATTTTAATTATATAAGAGATTGATTTGTTTTTGTTTACTTGATAGCAAACCTCAATGCTTCAAATTCCTTGGTGAACTAAAAATATGATTGGTAATGAGGACATTGAACTTATTATACTAGTTCATCTTACAGTGTCTGAACAATGCTAAGGATTTGCCGATTTCTGTAAATAATGCATTTTAGTCAACCAATTAATTATTGGAAAGTCTGGCATATAAACATATCTAATCTTTTGAGTTATCAAATATTTTTATTTATCTAAGAAAAATAAGAGACCAACAAACTTCATTATCACTGGAAGAGTTTCTCTCAATTCTGTTCACAGATCTTTACTCCAAAAAAGTTTAAAATTAGTCAAGTTTAAGTACTTGAAAATACCCTTGAGTATAAAGGAAAATTGCTTTCCACAAAATGATTCTCCCTGGAGAGGAATCAGAGGACTTAGTACATTCTAGATATTACCAAATGTTACTTAATACGTGGTATTTCTGGCTAACTTTGCTGTGAGGAAAAGTAAAGAATGTTGGACCTCGCTCTTTTGGAATTCCTTATGGAGCAACCAATCTTGAAGGATGAAAGTGCGTGCTCACCAACGGCATGGGTTGTAGCCAAGGTGGAAGTTTGGGACATTACTCATTCATGGTATTTTACAGCGTGGTGTTTCTTCAAGAAAGGCCAAAGGCATGTGTAGATGGACAGCATGGACAATTCATGATCACACATACAGAAACAAGGCAACATCTCTTTGAAGTTTCAGGCTTCCCTATATCAAGGATTTCTTTCTTTAAAGATGCCTGTTTGGGTATAAAACAACATAATGTAAATTTGAAATGCAGTTTAGGGGTCGGGGATTTAGTTCAGTGGTTCTGGCACCGCCTGGAAGCCCAAGGTCCTGAGTTCAATCTCTGATAACCACATACAAGAATGCTAGGTGTGGAGACTCATGCCCACCCGCAATCAGTACCACAAACCACAGTGCCAGGAGTGGGGTGTGGTGGCTCACATGTGTAATCCCAGCACTCAGGAAGCAGAGGCAGGAAGATTGCTGTGAATTCAAGGCTGAGCTCAGGGCCAGCCTGAAACATAAAAGCAAGACCCTGTCTCTAAATAAATAAATAAATAAATATTGTAGTTTAGGTGGTTCCAGTTTCACTCTATGGGGTGGAGAGTTGCCTTTCCATATCACTGACCTTCAGCTGTTGTCCTTCACTTGACCTTGTCTGGAATCTTTTTGAGGGCCATACTGAAAAACAGGTAGAAATTGTTACTCATATTGCAAAACCACTACACTCAGCCTAGAAGTCTGTCCCACACAAAGTTCATTCTTCATGTATAACTTTGGATTCATAGTAGTGGAAATATTGTCTATAAACAGTTTTACACAAAATAAATTTTATAATATGAATAATATTTTACACAGATCAATAGGATTGACATTAAAATATTCCTGTCATAAAAGAAACTTTCAAAATGAAAATTTCCTTCTCCTCAGTTAATATAATACACATTCAGACTTGGCAAAAATTAATTGCTAGGAAATTTCAAGTTTAATTTTTGAGTTGCATTCTAATGCTGGTATATCAATTCACTTCAAACACATTTGTTGAGCATATCTGTATAGGAGACATATGGAAGATGCTTTCCTTGAAAAATTCAGAGTAAATAAATTCTTGTGTAAAACTATGTGGTTAAAGCAAAATAGCTTTATCTAATTTATTTGCTTTTTAAATAATAAGGTGTTTCAATTAGTGGTACAATTTGAATGAATCCATAATTATTACGAGACCAAAACCATGAAACAGGAAATCTGGTTCCCTCAATGTCCTCAGTTTGCCTAACTGCATGTAAGTACATTAAACGGGCCAGCATAAGAGAATTTTGCAGATTACCCATTGTGTTATGGGGATGTCATTTTTATAATTTATTTAAAAATCCTGGACTGGGCCATCTTTTCTGCAGGGTGTGTGCCTTGATATTCTCCGGTTCCCCAAAGAACTGTTGGGGTTGGACACTGAGCTCACTCCTCCCGCATCTGCACCTCCGCTTCTGCAAATCCCCGCAGTGCTGGGGGCTCCACTGTGCTGTTCTCACTCAGAGCCCATCGCAGCAGCGTGTGCAGGGCAGGCTGACTCCTGGAGGTCCAACACCATTGAAGGGCTCACTCCATCCTTTATTGTTTTCTATTAAAAGACTCACCTCAGGGCCTGTCTGCAGTCTGACCCTTCTGAAAGTTTACACTGTGCTCTAAATATTCACTCACAATTTATGACACCGATACTCAGCCAGCACTTTCATCCTCCGAGGAGCACTGTGGGTGCCACCCCCCCCCCCGTGATGAACCAACACACTGCTGCCAGCATGAAACCTGCACATCGTGGGGGTATAGGATGGTACAAAGTACTGAAGGTACAAATCAGGCCAAAATGACGAGGCATGAAAAGATGGTATTTTAGAAAAGGTAGTCAGGGCAAGCCTCTCTGAGGCAATGAAGTTTTCACAGAGGCAAGAAATAAGCCTCATTCCCACCTGAATAAGAACATTTAGAACTGAGGGCACAGCAGGTGTCAAGGCCCTGAAGCAAAAACTTGCATGTGCACCATATACAATGGACGGCAAAGTGTCTCACGGATAAGGCAGAAGGACAGGAAAAATGCAACAGTAAATGAAAGGGGAGCCAGGGATAAGAGTCATGACATGGCAAGGTCCGAGGATTTTATTATAAATATTGGGACCTGGTTAGGTGTGAGCAAGGAAATAATGCAATCTGAGTCTTTTTTAAAAGATCTCTTTGGCTACTGAATAGGGAAAACTCTCCAGGAACATGAGAATGGAAATAACGAATCCAGTAATGATAGAGTATAATGTGAACCCAGAATGGCATGGTGGGGCTTAGACCAGGATCTGACAGTGCTGAAAAGTGTCTGGTCAGGACAGAGTTAAGGACGCATTGTGAAGGGAGAGCTGACGAGATCGGCTGATGAGTTGGACCTGTGACGTGAATGCATGAGAGAGATCAGGGATGACTCAGTATTTTGACCTAAGCTGTGAGCTCACTGATGGTGTGTTTCACAGAAAGGTGAACGATCAGTCAAGAGGCTATTTGGAAATAAAATCATGTTTGCTTTAGGTATGGAAGATAGAGGTGATTATTATATATCCAGGTGAGAGAGCTGGATTTTCTACTAGACTGAAGTCGAAAGAGGGAATTCATTTGGCATGGATCTCAGAGTAATTCACTTATAAATAACAGTAAGAAACATGAGTGTGTATAAACTGTACAAGGACAGAGCATAACCGAATAAGAGATTGAAGGTGGAAACACTACTTTCAACATGGAAGCATCAGAGTATTCCTAGGAATTTCCGGTGAGATGGACAGAAAGATAGTAAGGCAGCGTGTCCTGGACCCAAAGTGAAGATGTTCCAGAAATGAGGGCGTGAAAAACTGGCAGATGCTACTGAGATGCTGAGGAAAGGAGGCTGGAGATTGGCAGTTGAATCTGATTACGTGAAAGTCATTGCAGACCTGAGTAAGAGCAGACCCTGGACAGAAATGAGCCAGAAAGAGCAACTCAGGTGAGTCTGAGAGAACATGGTAGCCAGAGGCACCTGCACTCATAGGACACCCAGACACATTCACCTAGGTCAGCAGACACATGGCTGTGGAGGTGACTGTGGGGAGAACAGGAGTCCAGTTAGGAAAGTTGACTTACAGGAGAAAGTGAGTAGACAAAATCAAGAAATAGCATGGTTAGAATAAGGAACAGAAGCATTACAAGGTTCTGTACCTGCCTCTAGGCCAGGTCTAGCCAACATATCATCTTGGGAAATGACAGATCTCTCTATGACAGAGCTGAATGTGATGAGTGTTGATAGTTTCCCAGCCCAGCTGCCACCAATGGAAATGCCCTCTGGGACTAGAGGTTCTTCAGCAGGGACATGGTGGCATCAAAGAGATAGACACCATAGAAAGCACATGCTAGAGGGCAGGGGCTGGGACAGGACTGTGAGCTCCTAGGGTTGAGAGTGGTGAAGGGCATGGTCCTGCTGTAGGGTGGGAATCCATGAGACAATGAGATATTCTTGGGCTTGAGGGGCTGGGACCTGCTAGAATAAGGACTAGAGAAGAGAGTGCAGAGGGTGGGGCAGTGGGAGGAGGTCTCTCTCTCTCTCTCTTTCTGGTTTCCAAATGTTGTTGAAATGATGCAGAGGAACCCAGAAAGAACATATTCCCTGGGACACAGAGTTGCCAGAAATGGAGAAAACAACACACAGTACTTACTCAAGAAGTGCTTTACTCCCAGTTCCTGATGCCCCTGGAATTTGGCAGAGAAGTAATAGGATTGCTGTGACCCACTAGAATAGGATTGCTGTGACCCACTAGAATAGAAAGCCACCAGACAGCCTGCTGTGTGTGTGTGTGTGTGTGTGTGTGTGTGTGTAGGTACAAATTTTCTACTGTTGCTTCTGTGAGCTTCCACGTCTCTTTCCTCTTGTGGTTGGATAAGTATTTTGCATTCCATGCTGCTGAGCTACAGATGTCCACAAACAATCATTTTGTAGTGATAGCAATATTGCTTGACTTTCAACTTGATATCTGGATAGTCTCCCTGCTTCTTCTCACATGTCCCATTTGTAATCTCCTTTCTCTGCTTTCTTCATTTTCCCTCATGTACCTCCTTTAGTCTTTTGGCATTTTATCTTTTTCTCTTTTAATTTCCATTTTTTTCTCTTTTATGCAAGTACTATTAATATTAATCCAAATATCATTAACTATAATTTTACTATAAAATGTAGCACACTACATTTTATTACTCTCTTGTTATTTCCTAGGAGAGAAAGTAGCATATATCATCTAAAATAAGTTTTTAATTACTTGATGTCACTTAGGACTGGCTCTTTCAATTGTAGTTGTTATCTGCAGCTAGTCTCTCCTCTGACAACAGTATTAGAGGTTGAACCTCGCGTGTGAACAGCCTGGGGAGGGGTGAGTTCTTAGATCAAGACAAACCCGGAACACTGAGCACATATCAAAGGGAAAGCCCCTGACCAGAAATCTCCCCACACCACAGTGGAAGGGATTGTCTTCCCATCTGCTCGGCAAACCTATACACAGGAATACAAATATATGAGAACACAAGGCGGCATGATCCCTCTGAAAACTCAGTGCCTTAAATCTTAATCTTAAGACACTGGAGTGGATGAAATGCCACAGAATTAAAAATATGATGGAATAATTAAGGATATCAAAGCACAGATAGATAAGCAGCTGAATGAATCAAGAAGGATTGTGTAGGATAAGAGAGGCTGCCTTAGTCAAGAGACATAGATTATGAAAAAGAATCAAGCAGAAACCCTGTAAGTGAAAAGTTCCTTGAGTCAACTAAAATCTTAATTAAAAAGTCAGCAGCAGGCAAGATCAGGTTGAAAGTAAAGAATAGCAGGACTCAAACAAGGTGGATAGACTAGAATCTTCAGTAAATAACAATGGAAATATATCAGACTGTTATAAGATTATATTATGTGAGCTCAAAAGATAACATATAAAGAGCATACTAGAGGTGAACTGTACAAAATATGCATTCCCTGAACTTTTTTCAGAAAATAGCCATAATCTAAGGGAGAGTTGGATGCACAGATAAAGGAGGCATTTAGAACCACAAATAGACATGACCAGAAAAGAACCTCTCTACAACACACCCTAATCTGAGTGCCAGACACTTAGCACAAAGGGAGAAGACTAGTCTGCTCTTCACAAGGAGTGCCCAATCATCTACAAGGCAAACACATCAGAATGACAGCAGATTTCTAAGCATAGGATTTAACTGCCAGAGGGTTTAAAGGGAAATGTTCCACACCCTGAAAGAAAGAAAATAATGACACAGCCAGATTACTATATCTGGCAAAAGTATTCTTAAGAATTAAGGGGCAAATAAAGATTTCTCATAAAAAGGATAATCTACAGAAATTCTTGACCTCCAAGCTAGCACTCCAGAGGATACTTAAGGGAATGATGAATAGGGATGAAAAGCATAGCAAGAATGAGTAACAGAGAAAGTATAACTTTCACAAGAGAGTAGTTGGCAAAGAAGAAGTGAATGAAGCACAGAGGAAAGAAACAATAAAATAGGATAAATCACTAAATATGTGTAGTAACAGTACTCAGTTGAAATGGTCTTAACTCTCTAACCAAAAGACACAGATTGGTAGGTGGGTCAAGATACAAGATCCAGCTATGTCTTGTCGACGAACAGCACACCTGATCCAAAAAGAAACATCAAGATTAAAAGTGAAAGGATGGAAAATGGTACCCCAAGGAATTAGAGCCCCCAAATAAGCAAGACTGCCTATTCTTCCTAGCTTTGTTTATCTTCAAACCAGAACGAGTGAGAAGAGATGAAGAGGGTCATTACATATTGGTAAAGGTAATAATCCACCAAGAAGAGATGAAAATTCAAAGTATGTATGCATCAAACACCAGAACACCCAATTTCATTTTAAAAATCCCACCATTTGACATGAAATGACAGAAAGACACCAATACAATCATAGTGGTACCTCACTGTCACAAATACACAAATCAATCAGACAAAAAAATCAACCAAGAAATATCAGAGTCAAAATATAAGAGAGGACAAATCAATTTAATTGATATTTATAGAAAGTTTCAACAATGACAGTAGAATGCAATGTTTTCAGCAGTTCATGGAGATTTCAAAAAGATTTGGGCTATATTTTAGGCCACAGAGCATGTCTCAATAAACAAAAATCAATTGAAGCAATCTCATGTAGCCTTCAAGATCACAGTGAAGGACAAGGGATTTAGCTCAGAGGTCCAGACACCTGTCTTGCAAGTGCAAGGACCCGGGTTCAATCCCTGGTTAACCACATACAATACTGGGTATGGAGACTCATGCCCAGCAGTGATGGCTCGTGCCTGTAATCCTAGCACTCAGGAGGCAGAGGCAGGAGGATTGCTGTGATGTGAGCTTGAGGGTGAATTCGGGGCCAGCCTGAACCACAAAGCAAGACCCTGTCTCAAAAAAAACACAAAAAAATCACAGTAGAATACAACTGAAATATATTCTTGAAAGATTAATATGTTACAGGTGAAATCAAGCAAAAATTTTAAAAATTCTTAGAATCAAATGACAATTAAAAAATGACACCAATATAATCATAGAGTGTGTAGAACACAAAGAAAACAGCCCTAGCAGAGAATTTATAGCTATAAAAGGCTGTACTAGATAAAACAGAGAAATGCAAAGTAAAAAAATCTAATAATACATATTAAAGCCATGGAAAATCTAGAGCCAAATCATTAAAGGAAAGAAATTACAAAGATAAGAGCACTTGTTTATGAAACTGAGACCAAAAAATGCAATCAATGAATCAAAGAATTAGTTCTACAAAAAGACAAATGATTGATAAATCTTTAGGCAAACCCACCTAGAAAGAGAGATATACATTAATATGTCTGGAAATTAAAATGGTAAAATTACAACAGACTACTAAAATAAAAAGGATTGTTAAAAACTGTACTGGAAACTTACATTCTAATAAATTAGAGAAACTAGAAGTGGATAAGTTCCTAAACATGTGACTTAACAAAACTGGACCAAGAAAATATAAAAATACTGAATAGACCAATAATAAGCTATGAAATTGGTGTAAAAAGAACGATACTGAGCAAGAAGAGTCTAGGACCCAATGAATTTATTGTTGAATTTTACCACATAATTAGACAAGGGACAGCCTCAAGTCTGGCTAGGGCAGGTGAATCGTGTGCCTGTCTCCTGAGCCTAAAGGTTGAGACTCCGTCTCCCTGCAGATTTGGAGACCCTTACGGGCTTGAGCACACTCGCTCCCACAGGTTGAACCTTGTCAGTGGCCTTCTTGATTGCCCCACCCCTCTTGTCTTTCACCCATTGCCTCACCTTCCCCCATAGCTAATGCCATATAGACCACCCACTCACAAAGTTCTCTTATTGGGCAAAGCCCTAGGTCAAATCTGTAGACCCTCCTTTCCTCCTAGCCTTCACCCCACCCTGTGACCTTTTGCTATATAGATGATACTTAAGCCTGAATAAATCAGAAGTTCCAGAAACATTCCCCAACATCTGTACTTGACTCTGCGCCTCACCCTCTCCAGCTGGGAAAACCTCACATAGACAACAACCAACAATTAGAGGAGAACTAATACCAATGCTCTTCAAAGGGAACATTTATAACTGAAAGGGAAAAAAAAAAATGTTCCAAATTCATTACATGAACCTGGAATTACACTGATACCAAATCCAGATAATGACTCAACAAAAAAAAGATCACTGCCAATATCCTTGATGAATATGTATTTTAAAAAGTCCTAAATAAGATACCTACAGGGGCCGGGGAGTTAGCTCAGTGGTTCCGGCGCCTGTCTTGCAAGCGCAAGGACCCGGGTTCGATCCCCGGTGACCACATACCATAGTGGGTGTGGAGACTCACTCCCAGCAGCAACCAGTGCCACATATCACAGTGCCGGGCGTGGTGGCTCATGCCTGTAATCCCAGCACTTGGGAGGCAGAGGCAGGAGGACTGCTGTGATGTGAGTTTGAGGCTGAGTTCAGGGCCAGCCTGAACCACAAAGCAAGACCCCGTCTCACAAAAAAAAAAAAAAAGATACCTACAGAAGATCAGACACTATAATCAACTCAGCTTTATCCCAGGAATGCAAAAATAGTTCAACATACAGGAGTCAGTAAATATAATGCATCACATAATTAAAGTAAAGATTAAAAAGTCACATAACTATCTCTACATATTCAGAAAAAACTTTTAAGAAAAACCAGCTTATGTGTACACACACAACAGCAACAACAAATGCTGGTGTAGATGAGGTGAAAAAGAAACCCTCCTACACTGTTTCTGGTAAAGTAAACTAATCCAAATGCTATGAAAATCAATATGGAAATTCCTCAAAAAACTAAAACTAGAAATTCTGACTCATCTATACATACACTATATATATTCTCAAAAGAACTAAAGACATCTTACTATAGAGATTATGCATATTTATGTTTGTCCCAGTGTAATTCACAGCAACTAAGCCTTACATATTGCCTACATGTAGTTAACATTTAACTGGATAAAGAAAATGTCATATAGTATACATACATATAACCATGTATATGTATATGTAATATATATAAGTGTGTGCTTTATGGATGAAGAATGAAATGTCAGTGGCAGGAAAGTAGATCTTTCTTGCAATTATTGTGCTAAATGAATAAGTAGGATAGTACAGAGAGTTAAATATCCTGTGATTCATATGAGAAATTGAAATGATCGATAAATAAAAGAGATGACAGAAAACAAGAAGGCAGACAGCTGAAAATCAGAAAGGAGAGCAGGAGAGCAGGGAAGTAAGGGAGAGGAAGGTAAAGGGATTGCAAATTAGCAGGGTACATTACATGCATTTACCAGCTTCCCAAAGTGAACATCTCTATTCCTCCATACTGCAGACATACACTAATGATAGAGAGAGAGACACAGAGAGATACAGTGAGACAGAGAGGTCACAACGTGTGAAGTGAGGAAGTGGAGACAGATGCTAAAAATTCATTCTAATAAGTGAAGCTAGACAATTATGTCAATGTTGGAGCTAAATGTAGGATTAAGGGAGGATTTTCAAAAACTTATTGCAACATGGGGATATGTTGATAAGACTAGCAGACAGTGGAAGTGATCAGGCAAAAGGTTACTTAACAGAGCAAGGTGAAAGACAAGAGGGCGGGGCAGAAGATTCTATTCTATTCCAATCAGGTGGCACAGGCATCAGATAGGAGCTCAGGTGTGAGCACGAGACAGAAGCAGGGGTGTGTCACTATGATGTGAGATCATCAGTACAGACACATCAGATCTCTTCTCAATGAGGAGAGCTGGCAATTGAGAATGAAGAGGGGAAGGGTTTGCGGAAGCTGGGAAAGAGGGTTGTGAAAGTGACCTTGGAGAGTATGGAAGTCAGGTCATTGGTCTGTGATAATGTGAGTCATTGTACATAGCGGGAGTTGCCTTGTGTTTTTCTGTCTCAAAGGAGTAGTATAGTCATTTGAGAGAGACAAAGAGAGTAGAGAATGGAACAAGAGAATAATGATGGTGGGAACCGCAGAAGCTCGGCTGCTGACATGAAGGATAATAGGAACTCAGTGAAATCACTGGCTTGGGGAGGAGGGCCTGAGTAGGTCTGCAGTGGCAATGATGTAGGGAGAGACCTCGAAAGGGAAGAGGAAATGCTTGAAACTGGGATTTACTGCTGGTATTTGTGGTGACATGGTTATAAGGCTTGACCATCGGTGTTGATGTCTGATGTTTAGGCACAAGAGAGGACTTTGAATAACTGAGCAGAGCTGCCATGTTGGTGGATACAATAGGGAAAGCAGTATGAGAAGAAATGGTTGGTTAGGTGCTGAAACATTCAGTGCATGATAAGGAGACATATGTAACTGAAGAGATCTAAGAGTATGGATGACCTAAGGTCTGAAAACATCCATGAAGAGCCAAACCAGGTGCACCTTTCCTTTAGCCAGAGGAATAGGAAAGGATTAGCATCTTCAAGAAGTACCATGTGTGGGAGAAGAGGATTTCAGGGGGAGGGGGAGGTCAGAGGTGTGCAAGGGGAGAGGAGCTTGTAGCAAACCGGGATGGAAAAAAGGACAAAGCATTTGGGTCATCACGATAAGCAGAAGATGACTTCTGTATTGCTGCAACAGAAAACCTGAGACTGGGTAATAGGGGAGAAGCAGTTTGTTTAGGCTCACAGTTCTAGAGGATGGGAGGTCCAAGATCAGGAAGCGCTGCTCCTGCCCCATGGAAAAACCTCAGGAGTTGGAAGAAGAGCAGGTGCGTGTAGAAGAGGAAACGCAGGGGGCCTCGCTTTCCACTGCTGCTCTCACAGTCACTAGCCCCGGCTCCAAATCCTGAAAGCACCCTGAGAATCATCCCAGCCTGTGAGAAAGGAATTTGTCTTTTCTTCTGAATCACTTCTCAGAGATCCTGTCCCCAGCACTGCTGCACCACACCACAGCTCTCCTGTTCTGGCAGCTCCTCCTGGAGGGGACAGGCCATATCAGCCATGGCATCTGGGCATTTCTTTGGTGGGATAGAGAATGATCTACAGGGACACAGGGAATTGGGGTTTTGAGAAGAGAAGACTGTCTGGGAGGGATGGGGCACATTCACAAAGCCAGGAAGGGTGCTCAGCGCGTCCCTTGAAGGTAAGACTGGCCTCTGTGTACACAGTTCAGTATTCGGTTACTTGACGCTCTACTTTCTTCTCAGCATGGACAAGTCACAGCTGGGCTTAGCCTTCCAGAGCCTTAGGGTAGCAGCTAGATACCGTTGAAAAATACAGAGCACCATTTGGCTCTGGACCCAAGCCATGAGTGTTGGTTTTGATCAGCGACTGTTTCTGCACTGAGAGCTCCAGCGGGGTCCATGGGTCTGGACTGCCCAGGGAACTATTAGTTTTTGCAAGTCATTTCCCAGCGAGTAGCCTTTAAGCCAGGCAGTTCCAACTTTCACTGATCCCTCATGTGTGCAATTAACAGAACTATAAAGAGAATAACGAAACAGACCACTGGGAGCCACTTTTCCAGCCCTTTATCCCAGTGGTTTGTAAGTTCAAATAAGGCAAAAGGTTTTCAGCTTCACTTTCTCTGCATGAATCATCAGAGTCCCTGGGCCTTCGAGGTGCTGACAGGCAGTGTCATGGAAGTAGGTTGTTTTTCTCTGTGGAGAAGTCTCCCCAGGCTCTGCCTTAAAGCACCTTTGCACCTGCTGACCAAGGACGAGGAAAGTCCTTCACTAAAACTGCTGTTCTGTATGCTGAAGTCTCGGCTTTGCTGTGTCTTTTTGGCTGCACACATGTGGTTGCATACTTACTTTTCTGTCCATCATATAACATACTCTTTGGAGACAAAGCATCCTGAAGTGCTTGGTCCACAGCCTTCAGCTCACTGGTCTATATCCTGAGCCACTCATTTCCTTCAAGAACTCAGCATAGATATGCATAGCATCGTGGGACAGATATGTATTGCAGGTAAGTATTTAGACAGTGTTCTCAGATCCCTGGTGGGATTATATTATCTCACAACAGAAGGGTTACTCTGGGTTGCCTTTCCTGGTCAGTAATCTCCAGAACACTGTACACAGGGAAACTAGAATCCCTGGGACCGGATAGAGCTGGTCTCTCTGCTGGTAAGCATGATGCTCTCTTGCTCCTAGTCAAAAAGGGGCAGAGGTCTCTTCTCTATGCTCTGGGGGCTTCAGTAGGGTGACAGAAGGGCTGAGATTGGGCTGAGAAACACCTGGGAAGTACAGATGTCAGGGCGGTGGGGCAGCTCTAGGGGTATTCTCATGGTTGAGGTCCTCAGGATAAACACAGCACCCTCAAAAAGCAAACGCTAGCCCCACTTTTTGTTTTCTGTCATGTCGGCTCTCATGACTGTGGATGTGTAGGTCAGAGTCTCGCTCCCCGCAACGTGGGCCAATGGCTCCTATATGTCCACCTCCTACAGAATAGTAGGCTTTGTGTGCAGTACTAGAGGGCATTCCTGGTAATGGAGACTTATGCTTCCGGAGGAGGCTACGCCCTCTGTCCTGCACGACTTCCGTGGCAGCCAGTTCCTACTCCAGATTGTCCTCTGTTCATCACATTTGGTTCATCTGCTGGGGAAAGTCTTCCTTCTCTTGTCTCTTGCTTTGCAAGGTGGAAAAGGATAAAAATGACCAAGCCACCCATCCTGCAGACTCACAAGTGTGAGTGAGGAATTTGTGCATCTGCCAACTTTAGGGCTATTATTATATGTCAGGCAGATTGTTTCTCAGGTCTTTGGGATTCCTTGATTTCAAAAAGGTGGCCACAGGTAAGCAAAGTGGGGCTGGGGGAACCATATTGGCACTTCCTTGGGGGTCTCTCCCTCACTCTCAGACGCTGTCCCCACAGGTACCAAGGGGACATTCACATTGCCTTGTCAGTTATACCGGTTGTTAGGGCTTCAGGGTGGCCAAAAGGGTATTTTTGTGGATGGGATTCACAGGGTAGAGGAAGACGTAACAACACCAAGAGCAGCATGCCTTTATCTCCTGCTCTTACACTGGCTGTTATCAACCATCACCGCATCGCATCCTGGCATGATCAAATTGCACTTATGTGATTGCCCATGTTAAGTGTGTTCTGCTATGGGCATGTGCTGGACAGTAGAGTCATGTCCTTATAAGACCCTCAGATGTCTCAGGCTTTGAATCAACCCCAATTGATTCTCCACAAAAGCACACTTCTGAGTGTATTTAGGAGTTTTTGTAGGTAATTGACATGAGGAATAGCAAACTGATGAGAAA
Organism: Petromus typicus; assembly: GCA_004026965.1. Taxonomy (NCBI): domain Eukaryota; kingdom Metazoa; phylum Chordata; class Mammalia; order Rodentia; family Petromuridae; genus Petromus; species Petromus typicus. The sequence continues at coordinate 90,188 of PVIR01001373.1, read as the reverse complement.
ACCTGCCCAGAAAGTGGCTGGCCCCATCCAATAGCTGGGAACCTGGACACAACAAGGGAGGAGGAAGAGGGAGCTAGCCAGGTATGTGGCTGGCTGACACTGATTCTTCCAGTCTGCTGCAGCTGGGCAGCCTTCCTCCCTCCTGCTCTTCCTCTGTGATGGGGCTGCCTCCCACAGAAGCAGTGGAAACAGCTGATCATCAACTGGAACCTCTGATACCATTAGCCAAAACAAACCTTTCTTCTGTGTTGTTATTCTCAGGTATTTTCTCACAGTGACAAAAAGCTTGCAAAAATTAGTTCCCCAGACCATTCTAAAGCAGTACCTACAAAGGCATCACACATGGGCCTGGGGATTTAGCTCAGTGGTTCCAGTACCTATCTTGCAAGCACAAGGGCCCAGGTTCGATCCCCCAGTAACCACATACAATACTGGGTGTGGAGACTCACCCCAGCAGCAATCAGTACCACATACCACAGTACCGGGCGTGGTGGATCACGCCTGTAATCCCAGCACTTGGAAGGCAGAAGCAAGAGGATTGCTGTGATGTGAGTTTGAGGCTGAGCTCAGGGCCAGCCTGAACTACAAAGCAAGACCCTGTCTCCAAAAAACAAAAGGCATCACACACGAACTTGTGATTCTCCTTGATTAGCATGATCTCTATGCCCTTCCATTTCATCATTATCCAATTTGCAGTTGATACTTTCTAGACTTGTAGCTTAAATAATGGAAACCTGGATGGACATGTTTGTCATATCCATTGAGTGTAGGACATCATCACTGACATTGATAATTAGAATTAACAGTGGTATCCTTCATAAACCACAGGTAGGATGCCAGGAAGATTGTTGTGTCCTCATTTAAAAATCATTGCTAACTCTTTGTGCTGCTATTTTCTTAGGCAAAAGCTTGAAGAGGTAAGGATTTATAGGTCAAAACAGACATGATCCTGGTCCCTGAAGAAGCTCCAGTGATCAGTGAGGTGATCAGTGCAGCCAGGGGTGGACCATGGGACTGTATATGCCCTCAAGCATAACAGAGGCCCTACTGTGTGGGAATTCTTTCCACTTCACAGGTGCAAAACAAGTTCAAAGAAGTCCTGGGAGTCAGTCTTGCATAAGCCCTGATGAGGTCTGAATGGCTCCATGTTTTCTGCTATTTATACATTACCATGATCCTTTCTAAAATGGTTACTTCACTAAGAAAACAGTAAGATACTGGAAAGTCTGAAAGGGATACTTATAAATTGGGAGCACAAAAGTCCACTTCTACTTTGAGATTCTAAGAAGCTTCTTGGAGAACAATGACATGGCTCTTAAAAGACATTGGGAGCTGGCAGAGAAAGAAGGCAGACAGGAAGGGGACAACAGGTGGGAAGGAAGTGACAGTGAGTGTAACAGGAAGGGGTGGGAGATCAGAATGAACTAGGAGGTCAGAGCCTTCACATGATGTGAAGAACTTTGTCCTGGTCCAGTGAAAGTCATCAAATACTATTCACAAAGTCATGACCAGATGTGGGACTCAGAAGGGAGCAGCTTGCAACAAATGAAAACATAAGGAAAATACAGTGGCAGGGGAGGATGCTTTCGTCAAAAGATGGGAAAGATTAGAGAGAGCAGATTAGAATGGCCAAGATGAGTGGAATAGAAAAGTTGGTTTGGAAATGGAACAACAGGCAGATTAGAAACAACAGGTTAGTGTTCATGAAGCTTTTCCAGAACACTAGCTGCTATTCTCAACCTAAGATACACTACCTCCTTAAAACCACAGAGAAGGTCTATGCAGAAATATGTTTATTATTCCAGTTGCACAGCGGGGAATGTTATGCTTGGAAGGTTCAATCACAACAGTCAAATTGTAGGCAATTTGAACTCAGGGTGTCTGGATCATAAGCTTTGTTTTTTAACTACTGTATCATCTAGTTCTCAGGATGGGTTCAAAATTTTCATTAACTAAGATATGAACTGGAGGAAGAGGAAAATGTGTTTAGAGTTATTGAGAGCAATTTGCCTGTGTTGAATTTAAATTTCTTTTAAGACATACAGCTGGAACTGTCATGTTACTTAATTAGAAAGGGAGAGCACAGGGAACCCAAGATAAAGCAGTTATTGCTGCATAGATACTGGTTGATCACAGAAGACAACACAAACTCAGTGGTGAGGTACAAACAGAAGCAGAACGTTGACAAGAATAAGTGCTACAAAGACCACTCTCCTTGAGAAGCAATAAGTACACACAAACAAAGGCTCTCCACCAACACAGGTCCCACAAACTCAGTCTTTATTTTTGATTTGCCTTTTGTGATTTATTTCTTTGCATGAGATTTATTCACCTGGCTTCTCATAATCATCACCTTATTGAAGGGTGAAGAACTGTTTCCTTGGACAATAGCTGAAGAGAACTCTTGATTTTTCTCGAAAGTTAACATTACTGATGATCATGGACTTGTCAAAATTGGACATGTAAGCATTCATGTTTTAAAATTAACAAGAGCGAGTATGTTTCCAACAGGGAAAAAAAATGATATCATCAAAATTAGAAGCAAAAGCATCGTCTGTTGACAACTTGTTCCTGCTTCCTTCTGTCATCATTTTGCTGCAAACTACCTTTGCCAGCTGTGGCGCAGGGAGAGTCCCAGCTGCCACAGCCTGAGTAGGAGAAAAGTGTCACTGTAGAACACCTCACCTAGTAGTTTCACTGAGTGGGACACGCCACTCACTGCTGGCATTTCAAAGTGCAATTGTTGGGGGAGGAAGGTCTGAGGGATGGCCCAGGTGCTGATGGGTTGGCAAGTAACTTCCGCCAGTCGGAAAGACTTCCCCCCATAACCACCCAGCAGTTACAGGGATTCGGTTTGCAAGGACACAGGGACCCAAGGCATGACTGGTTAAATGCCGTTCTTTACCATGTTCCCTGTTAGGTGCATCTTGTGTAGGAGACATGTATGTGTGGATGTGGCAAGGTGGAAAGGAGGCTGGAGAAGGTGGCTGCCCTACACAGCCTCTAACTTCCTGTCCATTATCTCCTAAAACAAAATGAGCAGTGGGGCCAAGGGAAGAATTCAAAGAGCGACCCAAAGGTACTTTGTGATTCTCCTATATTTTATAAAAGTATTTACATTTCTCTTTTTTGGTCATGGCAATGTCTATTGGCACAAAAAGCACAGCCACAAAGCAATCTTTAGATTTTAGCAACTCATTACATATATATATTTATATATATATATATTTCTTCTTATCTTCATTTCCTCAGCAAAAAGGGAAATAAAAATATTGATCTATAAAATAAGCGGATGATAACACAATGCCAAAAATAGCTTATGTCATGTGCAAGGGGCGAAGCTTGTGAGCAAGCTAAATTGCAACACCATATCAATTTAACATTTAAATACAACACTTGCAATAAAATAATTCTTGAGATAAGCTTCTTAGTTTTAGTTTACTTTTTAGAAACTACTCTATATACACATATCCAGTTGTAATGCTACAGTAGCATGATGCGGCATGATATAACTTTGGTACACATTGTGGACATGGATAGTTAATGACTATAAATGGGAACTCTCACCAGCAGGGTTCTTTCCAGCCAGGTGACCAGCCACCCGCTCCCACATTGCTTCCCCCCAGAGTCCCCACAGTTCCCCCCTGAGCCATCAGGACAGTGGAGAAAGCAGGCTCACTGGATCCATATCGTGTTTCCTCTCTCGGTTCTCCTGGGCTCCACTGTCAGCTCCCCAAACGTGGAGAAGAACTGCTCCATCTCCTTCTGCAGCATGTCATTTCTTTTCTCAGCGTCTTCTTTCGCCCGCTCAGCATTGCGCATTTTGATTTCTATCATGGTGAACTTTTTCCTTTCTTGATCCAGTTCATCGTGGAGGCTCATCATTTCTGTTTCCAATGTCAAATTTCGCTGTTCTAAGCTACAAGGAAGAGGAAAGGGAGAGGAAACAAGAAAAAGAGAGAATGAAATGTGAGAGGGATACCAGTATTTTCTAAACTCTGTCTCTATGAGGCTCAGGATGTTAGCATGAGTCCTTTCAAATCAGCAAAGCAAGGTCTAATGATCAAAAAGGTTTCATACTGTGGTATTATCTTACTATTGGCTGACATGCGTTACTCTCATTTCAGTGATAAAGCCTGAGATAGCTCTCAGAAATGATTAGATGGACCGATTATAGTGGCTTACACCTGTAATCCCAGCACTCAGAAGGCAGAGGCAAGAGGATTTCTGTGAGTTCGAGGTTGACCTGGGCTACATTGTGAGTTCAGAGCCAGCCTGAACTGTAAGGCGAGACCCTGACTCAAAAAAACAAAAACAAAACAAAACAAAAAAACAAAACAAAAGATGATTAGATGCTATTTAAAAGTCAGCACAGAGGGGCTAGAGATTGAAATCACACAGCAGACAGGGCAGAAGTAAAAAGCAGCCAAATTTCAGAAACTTCTAGGATGATGGCAATCATGTGGCTTTAATAAACAAACGGAGGAAATCCTGACAGAAACAGAGAAGTCATCCTACTAGGCCACCTCTTATAACAACCAGTGTTTAACACTACTCCTTTAAAAGATATGTATACATATGTGCATGGCTTTTATGTTAATAATTATAAAATAAAAATTATAATTTTTTAAAATGAGCCTCTAATTTTACCTGGATATTTCACCCAGATAAGAGCACTTAGAAAAGGAATCTGTCATCCTTTCATAGGCAAGAATTTTGTAAGAATAATATTTTTTACTCTCTGCTAGTTAAACTCGCGATGTCATGTAAGAATCTGGTGTGCTGGTCATCACCCAGCACATGATATATTCTCTTTGTTTTGTGATACAATTCTGGAGCTGAAAATGCTCCAGAAGCCAGTTTGATAAGATAGACTTTTAAACAGTATTTTGATATATTTGGACCTACAGGCACTTGTGTGGAATTAGCAGGAATCTAATGTACTGTTGACGATATAAAGAATCCTTCCCAATATAAACTCATAACAATGCTGAAAAGTTTAAGAAAATTTTTCTTAAATAGTGATGGTTAAAATAAATAAAAGAACAGCATTAGCTATCAGAAACAATTCATATAGAGCAAAATATCCTGAGCACACAGGAGTACTGGTGCCACATAGAGGTCCTAGAAGCTATGGTTAAGTCTTTTCTTTTGTACGGGGACAAAAGATGGGCCTTTGTATAAAAAGGGGCAGAAAACTCAAGTGAATAAACTTGGAACACAAGATACCACTTGTATCAAAGAAGGGATACAAGTGGAGAGAGCAGAACTGAATTAGCAGCAGAGAGCATGAGTCAACTAGAAAAGAAATCCAGGAAACTTAGAACTTAGTTTCACAGATCGCTAAGTACAACAATTTAATATCAAACAAAGAAAGGAACAGAGACAGAGACTAGATGAAGAAGGTCCAACATACATTTCCTGATAAGGTTCTAGAGAGAGGAGCTGAGAAATGGTTGAAAGAAAACATTCTAGAATTAAAAATATTTGGAGACTTCAGGTCAGATAATAAAACCTATTTGCTGAAAGTTAAGGAATGGGAATCACACATGACAAACTTCAAGAGGATGGTGTAATGATTATCAGAAAAAACAGACTCAGGGAAAAAAAATATTATAATAAAAGCTGACATTCACAGCAATCAAAAGATCAATTCCATAGGGGGACATACAAATTCTGAGTTTATTCACAAAATAGTAAAGATTCAAATGATTCACTGTAAAATTTGGAACTAAACAGAACGTGATGACTTTTTTATTTTTAGGTTTTTTGAGACAGGGTCTCACTCTGTAGCTCTGGCTGGCTCTGAGCTCAGCCTCAAACTCACATCACAGCAATCCTCCTGCCTCTGCCTCCCGAGTGCTGGGATTACAGGCGTGAGCCACCACACCTGGCACTATGGTATGTAGTACTGGTTGCTGCTGGGCATGAGTCTCCACACCCAGTATTGTATGTGGTTAACTAGGGATTGAACCCGGGTGCTTGCGCTTGCAAGATAGGTGCCGGCACCACTGAGCTAACACCCCAGCCAGAATATGGTGACTTTTAAATGATTACTTCAAACCTCTAAAGAGATGTTAGGATAATGTCCTTAGAAATTTTGGATCTACTTGATACAATTTGAAGAAAAGTGAATCATTTCAACATTGATGGGTAGACATAACCTCTGTATCATATGGAGTATCTCAACCCAATAACAAAAGAATGGTTTTTACTGGACCAAATAATTGATATCATACAAATGAATTTCTCTCTATACAACACTATTTTCCAATAACGTAAAGTTAAAACAAATTAGAAGCTTTGGAGAAAGAATAATAAACTGACCCATTTAAGAACTAAAAATATTATATGTCATTGCTAATTTAAAAAAATAGCATATTCCATTCATTGTCTGTCTTTCTCTGTTCATCTATCCATCCATCCTCAATACTTTATGAAGTGGGGGTGAAAGAGGAATTTCAAGAAAAATGTGTCCCTGGACTTGAAATTATCTAGAACATCTGAGTCTCATATTGTAGGGTTTAGGATTATCTTACCCTCCCCCACCTCCTGCAGACTCATCTCTGGCTGTCACGTGGGTGTCAGTGCCTGGGTGAAATGGCTCCTGGAAATGACAGACTGCTGGAAGGTCCTATTATTTCATCACTTTTGTCTGCCTTGGCTACACTCCTTACCCGCATCCTCAGACATGAATACAAACACCTACAGCTGTAGACTGAACATTTTCTTGCTCCCAATAGAAGTATAAAGTGTTCTCCTTGCTTTGAAAGACAAGCTTCCCAGAGCCGAGTGCTAAACTTGTCATCAAGGACTTACCACATTTCAGACTCTTAGTCGTTAATGATTCCAAATTCTATACTAAGAAGGCGATCTTGAAAGGCAATGTCCTGCTTTTTTCCTTAAATTTCACCTTCTAGTGACTCAGTAGTGTTAGAGCTGCACAGAAAAATTCAAACCACTTTTCCAGTCAGTGAAGCTTGCAAAAATGCTGTCCAAGGAAGTAATTTTTCAAACTCTTAATTTATTATTATTTAAGTATTATTTTTGTTTCTATTTAGTTTTCAGAGTTCCTTAAAGGGTGTTTTCCTTTTGCCCAGTCATTGATAAAAAGATGGCAAATGTTAGAATAAATTAAATCCAACTCTATGTGCACTTAGGTGTGTATCAAATTTCAAATAAAACCAGGGATTTGGGAGCTATGAGATGATCTGAGGAAGGACTAACTTCTGGGGATCCTGTGCACTGCACAGGAAAATGACCTTTCAGATCACAGGGCTCAAAATGAAGAGCCTCAGAGTGGCTGCCTGTGCTGAACTGCGCTCCACCCTCTTCCCTGACTTGATAATGTAGAGTTCTTTCCTGTACAGTGCAGTGACACAGCAGACACCTCTCCATTTGTGGTCTCTGTGACTGGTGACATTGCAGGGCCTCAGCACAACATGTCTTTGTGAGTGCTGGGCTGCATTCTCAAGGGGACTCTCAACACCCAAGAAGGCTACAAATGCATACAGCCTGCGTCCCTTCACCTGCCCACACTGCCGCCCTGGGCAGCCTGCTAAGCAAACTTCAGCCTCAGCATCCTCTGAAAAGAGGCAAATCAACAGAAAGCAGATTTTAGCATCACTGCTTCTGTTACATCCTCATGTCCTACACCTGATTTAGGCTTCAATCTCTCTTTTCCCTATTGATACATGTGGAAAGTCCTACATGGATCCCAAGACTGAACATGACCCTTGCAGAGCCCTCAATGACTTGACACCTGTTGCTTCTCTGAGCTCACTGGAATCCTCTGGGCCTGGCAAATGGAAGATGTTCTCTTAGCACTCAATGATTCAAAGAATAAAAGATAAAGACCTACTCACTGTTTTATCTACCTTGATTTTTTTTTTTTTTTTTTTAGTATTGAGGATGGAACTCAGGACTTGCGCTTATCAGGCAAGCATGGTACCACTGATCTATATTCCCACCTCTGACCTTAATTCTTAACTCAAATATCTGTTCCACCCAGTCTTAACTTATATTTAATCATTATAATGTTGTTGAGCCCTCATTCCAGGCCAGCAATGAGAAACCGTGAGTTCTCAGTGCTTCTGAGGCAGATGCAGCTAGGATCTAGGTTCTATGCTTCCATAGCCACGGCATACAGAGACTAAACTAACATCCCCAAAGTCCCACAGCATGCAGAGGGTGCAATGAGAATTTGAACTGGGGTCTCTGCCCTTGAAGTCTGCATATTGAGCCCCAAGGGGAGGCTGTTGCACCCTCCCAAAGTTATGACCTCCAGCCTTTTCTCACCTCTTTATCCTGGTCTCATACTCTATCTTCTGTTTGGTCATTTCCTGTTTCAGGCTGGAGACTAAACTGTGCAGTGCACTGTGGTTGCCGGTATTGTTGCCAACAAATGTCTCACTGTTGTCACTACTGCTGGTGGCACGACTACTTCGACCTCCCACACTCCTACGGTCACTTTTGCTTTCATAGTCCCCAGCGTGAGAAATGTCATCCTGGGGTGGCCCGTCTAGAACAGGATCCTCAAAGTTTCCCCCATAAAAGTCTTGTTCCGGGCAGGTGGTGGTGGAGGAACGGCAGGAGTTGGAGTTCTCGGGGAGGGAGATCTCACAGGACGACGTGGACCACGTGGCACTGTCCACACTGTGCTTGTCATCGAGGTTCGTCACGGAGAACTGCTGGTGGACATTGTCGTAGGTGGAAAGCCTGTTGTGCTGGCCCGACTCGCCAGCTGACTCCTTCTGCTTGTTGTCCCTCAGGGTCACATAGCCATTGGGCAACCAGCTCATGCTGCGACCGTTCACGGGGTTCCCAAGCACATCAGGGTTCAGGATGCCCATGCGCACTGTCCCATTCTGTACGCTGTGGGTGCCCATTTTGGTACCAGACCCCTTCAGGGAAGAGGTCCTCCGGGCCTGTAAGCTGCCGTTGGGAGTGGTTTGGGTTTTCTCCAGACTTTCCGCATTACTGCTGCTGAACGACCCATTGGTGACTATCCCGCTGCCCTTACTGAAGGCGGGGTTCTTTTTGACCATGAGAGGGGGGCTCCTAGACACGTCCAGCTTGTTGACGCTGTTCCTTGGGCTGTTGGTTTTGCTGCTTGGCAGAGCTGTGGGGGATCCATTGTCCATGCTGCCCCTCTGGGGAGACTCTGACTTGTCCCAGGAACACTGCCTGCTGGGGCTGTCCTTGGCGTTGTTGTTCTCCTTGTTCTGTAACTGGCCCATGGTAGCTTTCTTCTGAGCATCATTGTTGTTGTTGCCCATTCCGTCCTGGGGCTTGCTTTGTAGTTCTGCCTCTTTGGGGAAGAGGCAGTCATGTTTGCTAATCATCACCGACATTAGCTGCTGGACCACCACTGTGCCTGAAATTGCATAGAAAACACAGGAGCGTGAGGGACTCAGTTTTGCCTACATTGGTGGTTCAGTTCATGGACTTAATTCCTTCCACAAGTCTAGTCTCAAGTCAAGTTGGATGAGAACCAAAGCAAATTCAAGGTTAAGTTCAACATTAACCCATAAAGTTAATGTTCAGTTTTTATCCAATTCAGTTTGGAACCAGAACGGTGGAATGAATTAACTTTGTGAATTGAGGTACCACTGTATTCTCTATTTTTAATATGACTCTTCAAGAAACATATTTAGGTAAAATTCAGCATTATTACTAGCAACACCAGACTATATTCTGGATAATAATGACAAAAAAGCAGTAGATGTTAAAATTTCCTGAACATTTACCCTGTTCCATGATCTGTACTAAGCATTTTATTTTTGCATTTTACTTGGATCTTAAAACATATATATGAATATATATTTATCCTCACTGTATTTGAAAGTTTTGTAATTTTACTAATGTCACAAAAATACTGAGAAACAGACTTTGAGTCTATACCCAGTTATCTAGTTCAACATCTAGACTCTTAAGTGTCGTACAACATTTATTGCAAGTTTCAAATTCCTCTTTTTCATTAACACAGCAGTTCAGAAATCACTCAGTCTGCCGGGTGCTGTGTTATATGAGTTGAAACATCAACTACACCTTCACATATTGCTGTGGCTGTAGAGGCAGGGCTGTGGCTCCCTGTAACGGGCCGGGACAGCCAGGAACAGTAGCTTGACTGGCCCAACACGGTAGCAAAATAACTCATCTTCCAACTATGAATAGGAAAAATATATTGTGCTCAATAGATAAAAGACACTTTCTGTGACAATTCAAACTTATATGAAGACAGGGTGTTTTTCAGCATGCCAGGTCTACTGCTAGACTAAGCTGACTCAAACTTTAAATGTTCACACAGATCACCCAGAGATCCTGCTAAATTCTGATTCCAATTCTATAGCTGTCTGGTGGGATAGGAGATTTTATGTATTTCAAGCTGATTTCTAGGTGACAGCAGCAGAGACACTCCCCTTGCCTGGAAGTATCTTGACTTCAGGAGCCTCTGAGACCTCCTGAACCAGAATCTCCACTGTAATAATATTCCCACATGATTCTTAGTAGCAACAGAAGCTGAGAAATCACATGGCAGATGGGAGTGATTCTTGCATACCTTCTAAATTAAGTTTCTCAAAAGTCTATCAAGTGCAACTTGATAAGAAAATTAGGTTTCAAAAAGAGGAAACTATTTTCTGAATGACACAGATGGATAAGTGAATGAGAGGAAATTTAATATAGTAGATCCCTGAATAATGATCAGCCTGATATATGAAAAACTTAGGTTATGACTGGAATTTTATTTTTAACTTATCACCAAAATCTTGTGTTACAACCCGAATGCTGGCCATGTGTGCTTTTAGAAGGTCTCAGAAGCAGTATTAGGCCTTAAAAAGTTCTGGAAGGAATATTATAACATCTTGTCCTGTGTGGGGTTAATTGAGAACTGCTGGGCCTATGTCTAATGATCCCGAGTTCTGCCTTTGTACAGAAGGGAGACTTGGAAGCTGTGTAGAGAAGACTGAGTCTTCAATTCACCAACTTGAGTTACAGCCAGCCCTCCTCGCAAATGAGTTGAATTCATAAGTCAAGGGACCATTGTGCTCATTTTTCTTCTTCCAATTTGTACATTGTCTGACTGTCTTTGAGCTGAGAATTTAAACCAGTCAGAGTCATAAGTTAACTCAGCATACTTGTAAGAATTTGATTAAAAAACCCAGCAATCTATTGAAACACCATTAATTATGGCAGATTTGTGGGAGACAACAGACTGAAAGAAAATAATTTTATTGTATGTGTATCTTTCCTCTTTTACCAGTCTCTAGATTTTAATCATATTTTCAGGGCAGCAAACCTGACAAAGACTTTACAGCAGCAAAAATCAGGGTCAATGCTGTCCTTGTTGAAGACATTGTTTACTTGATTCAATTTTATGATTTTCCTACAGGAAAGACACACTTTCTGGGGCTTCTAGCTTCTGTAACACAAGACTCTTGAATAGTACTTTGGGAAAATGAACCTTCTCCCCATCCTTGGAATATTAACACTGAAGCATCCTTGCTTTCCACTGTAACAAAAAACCTTGGGACGCATTTAATTAATTGCAGAGCAGCTTCCCAGAGTGCCCGCGATGCATCTGTGAAAGCCATGACAAGTGTACCTGCCACAATTAGAGCGTGAGTGTCAGGGCCCGGCGGCCTAAGAACCCTCTTTTTTTGTGTGTCTGGAGGCCTTGCTTTCATCTAGTCTCAGTGATAACAAATGGCGATTGTCCTTGGCAAGGGCCCCTGAGACCAGACTGAGCATGTGCTCGCCACCATCTTTTCTCTTTTCTTGCTTCCCTCCTCCCTGTCATTTGCTCCCCTCCAATGCTGATAAGGAACATTAAGCTTGAATGAGGTCAGAGTGGATATAATCACTGGGCTATTATGCAGAATCCCAGCAGGTTCTGGAGTCCCCACGGGGCCATACAGTCCTGCAATTCCCCTCATTCTTCTCATTTTATACAGGTCATATTTAAATATCATAATGTAGTCACTTTTCTTCATGGACATGGACTAAGAATTCAATTTTCCTTCAAAGATATGCAGGCACTATAAAAAATTCACTATGTATATATTCATACATAGGCAGCATCCTATGAAATATGATTTTGATTTGTACTTTCTGGGAGAAATAACCTATCAATTTATCACTTTTCACATCTGCAGATATCTTTAAGATAATTGACGAGTTTTCACAAATGTATACAGGCCTGGGGAAAACATTTAGTTGGGATAAAGAAAAGTTCTTATGTGTCCTGACCTGCTGCCATGGCAACCACAATGTGCCTTCCCTGACTATCAATGTCTGGTCTCCTCCTCTCCTGCACATCTTCCAACCTGCCCTGCTGTCTGCCCCCAGGATGTGAACAGCTTGGCTCTTCAGTATGGTGTTCATGGCATAGTTGTATGTCTTGAAGTGAAAAATTAACTTCACCCAGTTTTGAGAATACATCTGCCTAATGCGCAAGTCTGAATAACCATCATTTGACATCACTTTTTACATCAAATCAGAGTACTTTGGGCCAGCCTTGGTGGCACATGCCTGTAAATCCAGTCTTGAAGAAGGCTAAGACAGGCAGATCACAATTTCAAGACCTGCTTGGGTAACTTAGCAAGATCCTGTCTCAAAACAGAAAATTTAAGGGGTGAGGAGGTAGCTCAGTGAGAAGGCCGTGGCTCGGTCCCCAATATCATCACTACCAAAAAAGAAAGACAGTAGTGCGGTAGGGGGGAGTGGGTTGAGAGAACAGTTAGTGCTCCAATAATCACATAAACATTATTTTCCTGCATCAAACATTGTATTACTTTAAAAACGGTAGGCAGAAAAACGCTTCATACATTGAGCTGATTATTTCTTCAACAATATTAAAAACCTGCTCAGGCTGGAAATTTCATATGATTGGACCAATTAATGATTTTTAACTGAATGTGTACAAGAACCTTCCTAAGTGACACTGGCATTTTCTTCCCTGTTGCAACTGGATGGTAGCAAAGGACATGACGTCGGTCCCATGTGGCACCATGGCCTTGATTCATGCCCAGGTGTTAGTCATTTTGCCTCTTACTGTATCTGCATTGATTCAAACTTCAGTCCAGCAGAAAGTCAGAAAGCAGCTTATTCTGTTTTGTTGGAACCTGTGGACCTTCTGAATGTAACTCAAAGACCTCCAGGGAGCTCTGAACTACATTTGAGAATCACTAAGGGGTAGAAACTTCAACATGGTAACATGGAGGATTATAACAATAGAAAATATGATTAAAATGTATACATGTGCCAAGTGAGGACTGAAAGATAAAATGCATAGTATATATGCCTATACAGTATAGGACACATATGGTACAAATATTAAAGCAATAAAAGGAATATTTGAATGCCATTTTAAAGTATTGTAATCATACTGATGTTGGTAGAACTAGTATTATTATTCTGAAAGTATTGCACATAGTCAGATACACTGTAGAGCAAATTATTAATTATGAGATATTCTAATTCTGTCATCTTTAATGGCTCTGAGAAACAGAACTATTTTAAAGGATGATGGTGAAGTTGTACTAGAGAAAGAACAAGTGAGAAGCCTTTAATCATGATTATGAACTACGAGCACAACATGAACTTTTGAGGCACTCTCCCCTGAAAATGTGTGTATTTATGCATATGTAAAAAGCATATTGTAGTTGTGCATATGAATTTAAGTCCTACTGTCCACCGAAAGGTCTAGAAACATGATAAAGCTAGTAGCAAGGAGTGTCATTAGCATTTAGATTTTGGCCTTGAAATATCATTTCCCCACCAAGAGAAATCAAGACGTCTTGAAAGTTGGCCAATGCCAAATTGGCACAGGAAATATACTATGAGTCTGGGAAATATCATACTAGAAAGGAAACGATGCCATCTAAAAATACTAAGATTTTATTAAGAAGGCAACTTGAAGAGGCTTCCACTGACCAAAGATGGGAAAATATGGATGAACTTCAGTAGAGGTAATAATTATGTGTTCTCACTTGGCAGGCGGATTTGCCTGAGTTCACTATGTCATTTATGATTGGAAAGGTGATATTCACTTTTGGAGAATATTTCCAGGTGATTTAGCTATTTTAAAAACAGGTATAAGAGAGGATTTCAGTAGCTTTCAGCAATAAAACCTCACTTATCTGAATTACCTATCATAGGCAAATTCCAAAGGAAAGAAGGTAAACAGTGGTTGCCTAGACCTTGATGACAACAAGGATAAGGAATTAGTGCTGAGCAGGTACACAATTTGAGCTTTATGAAGTGAAGAGGACCCCTATGTGGGAGGTGGGGGTGGGGTGGCGATAGTTACATAACAACGAGAATGTACATAATGCTACTGAACTGTATACTTAAACATTTACACAATACTAGATTTTATGGTACATATATTTTTCAATGAATAATAAAAATTGAGAAAAACAGAATGAGGATATAGAATATACATTTTAAGTATCAGTGAATTACTGTTAGAGCCTGTGTTACATTCACAAAAAGAGAAAACAAATACTATGCGGCTGCCAGCTTAACAGCACATTACAATATATACTCATGTCAAGGGGAATCAAAGATGAATTTGGTCCAGATTCTAACCTGTAGGACACTGACGTCAGAAGAATATGGTGAACTTCACCGTGAATACAAACCAACAAAATCCAGACTTTAGGAAACCACAGGTAACATAACCAAAATTTCCTAATAATAAGATGCTTAAAAGACATCAAATAAAGGAAGAATATACATGATATAATGAGTGGGGGAGTTTTTGAGGCAAAGACACACAAGGAAGAGATTGGAAAATGTCTGGGTATAGAGACAGAAGCTTTGTGATTGGGCTTGCGCACAAAAAAGCCTGCAGAGAAACAGTCAGCCTCGATGAAGGAGGTGATTTGTAGAGTGCTTGTCTTATATGACACGTTGAGGTTTGTGTGTGTCCGTGTGTACGTGGATATTCTTTACTGTGCAAATTTTAATTCATAATAAAGGTTTAAAATAGAATCAAAATATCAGTAGGGCTTTTATAGTTTGCGCACCCTTGTATAGAGCAGCATATTTTGGAGTAGTGAAATCTTAAATTTTAACATTTTATCACAACTGTTAAACTATTCACTTGAAGATTATTTTTTCTGAGCTATTTTATTGTCAAAATTCTGATGCTTGATTTAGGAACCTCTGAGTAATAGACAAAGGAAATTTAGCTGAGGGGTTGTGGGTAGACAGCCTAAAGCTTTCTCTCTCTCACACACACACATGCTATAGAGGAATGAAAATCTTCAAATTATTAGGAAAGGAGCAATGTCAGGGAGTAAAATGTGTATAACTGACAATGACATTTTCTACCAAGTAAACAAAGATAAAATCAAAATAATTATTCTTTCCGTACTTTCTTATTATTATGATTACTCTATTAAGTTTAAAAATAATCAATTAGTCCCATTTGCAGAAAACAATGATTTCTCTAATGGCCACTGCATAAAAGCAGAGTCTAGTGGAATTAAATAGAAGGACTAGTTCAGTGTGGAAAATAATTTGAGTCATTTCTCATTTGCTTATGCAAATTCCTTCATGTTCAAGCCCCTCCAGTAAACAGTCAATGTTGTCTTAAGAAAGGTCCAATTTCATTACTTTCTGGAATCAGTCAAAAGAAACCAAATTAATAAATGCATGTTAACTCAAAATAACATTGAAATTTCTGAAAGTGGCCAGGGACTTATAAAGAGACCTGTTTTTTTTTTTTTTTTTTTTTTTTTTTTTTTTTTTTTTTTTTTTTTTTTTTTTTTTTTTTTTTTTTTTTGGTTCCTTCCTCTAATACTTAAATGTTGATTTATTACTTTGCAAATGTTTTATTTGTTCTCATAAGGATACTGGGGGATCATTTGATGACTTTAAGGTAGGTAACTTGAATAAACTGGCAAAGTGCCCAAGTCAAAGAGAAGACTTTGTATTTAAAGAATAAATGAGAGTCAGGATGTGGAGCTCTCATGAAATTGATTATCTTTTTTCCCATTTGTTCAGACAAGAATGGGTTCTCGTCAATTCTGGTTCACTCGCGTTTTGAAGAGGTGGTGAGATAATCATCTACTCACCCTCCATGATGGTTAAAGGATCTTCCACTTTGGGACGCAGGATATTCGGACCAAATACAGTTGCCAAGTTCTGCACACTCATTTTGTTGACTCCTGAATAGGACTGCACTTCATCCAGGAACCTATTGGTCACCAGAACAGGATTGAAACACATGGGGTTAAATTCAGCAAGTGAGAGAAACTAGGTAGTTGGGAGATTTATGAACCCAAATATGATATATTTGAAGATGATACAGTGGACAAAATTATTTGGAAATTCAAACCTCTCTTATTTATACACAGAGGAAGTATAAGGCAAATTATGTAGGAACACTTTAGGGATCATATCCTATACCCGCTCTGGCTTCACCTGGCATTGTTTCCCCATCAAAGGAGCCACTGTGTCTAGGAAAAGTTGATAAGAGTTTAGGATGAGAAAGTTGAGATATTTTCCCTTGCTGAGGCTTGTGTAAGTGCTTCCCAAAGGTTGAGATGTTAAGGGCTTGGTTTCTGGTCTTTGTGATGCTACTGAGTAGTGACCACTTTAAGAGGGAGAGCTTAGGGGAGGTTTTCTGGTCACTGAGGGTGAGATCTACCCTTGATGGGGATGGTGAGACCCTAGTCACATCCAGTTTCTCTCTTTCACAACTGGGCAATGAAGTAAAAAGTTTTGCTATGAACTCTTTTCCTGATACGCTGCACTGTCACAGACTAAATAAAAGCAACAGGGCCAACCCATTATAGATTGATTCCTTTGAATCTGCAAGCCAAAATAAATCTCCAGTCTTTTTAAGTTGATTACTTCAGGTATTTAGTTACAGGAACAGAAAGCTAACGCACAGCTCTAACTTTTGAATAATGTATAAAGCTTAGCTAGTGATGATACATGCTTGCAATCTCAACACTTGGGAGACAGAGGCAGGAAGATCATAAGGTTGACTTCAGCCAGGGAAACTTAGCAACTTAGTTAGACCTGTCTCTAAAAAAAACAATTTAAAGGAAAAGGTTGTCTAGGCAGTTCAGGGTCAAGGGCTTGTGTTCATTCTCAAGGACTTCAGAACAATATTTTATACACACGTTCAGTCAGAGAATGCTCTCTAAAATGATCAGTTGCATTCTTTCTTTTATAGAGGAGCAATAAACTCTCTTTGTGGAGGAATTAGAGCTTCAAATTTATAGTTGGTTAAAAAAAATAAGATCAAACACTGTGGAAATAAAAGCTTTAATTTTCCTGACATGAAAAACTGCAAGCAGGATTTGTTTCAACTTATTAGGTGCTACAGAATAAAAGACATCCCACAGTCTTTTCCCGGCATGAATCTAACAGGAAACATTGGTTTTGTAATCTTTCACCCTTTTGTCATTCCTCACCTCTTCTTCATTTCTCCTAGAGCTTCTGTTTTTTCGTGGATTGCTAATTGTATTCAGGAGACTAAAAGGAAATGATAATAAACAAAAAAGCCATGTTTATAAAGCTAGTGCGATATTCGTGTCAGTCATGCTCACTGAGGCCTAAAAGCAGTTCCCTGAAGTAAATACTCTTTCTCCATTTTGTAGATGAAAGGAGAGGTGCCAGAGAACTTAAGAATCTTCATCAAGGACCTACGGTCAGTATGGGGCAGAGCTGAGCTTTGCACCCAGATAGTGCATTTCTGCTATGAGCTATGAAGGTCTCCATGTTCATTCCTACTGTAATACTATCTCATTTACAGACAACTGAAGGCAAAAAGTCAAGAGTGGGCTAAATTAAAAGTCTGCTTAAATGTTTCCAAAGAGAAATAAAATATTTATATTCTGGATACAAAGACTTGTAATATTCTTCTCAAATAAGCCTTTCTCCCTCTTCTACTTAAAGAAGATGTAACTTGTTCAAAATATATTACTCCAGGAACTTGAGTTAACTTGAAATCTTGGGATGAAAGAGTTATGTGTTAATAAGTACATGTCAGAGAAGCTATACTTCTTGCTTTCTAAATTTTAAAACCTAAGGTCTTACTTTTTTTCTGGAAATAACAATCACCAGCGAAAGTTCTGGCAGGGATCTTGGGTTCCCAGTTCCATCCTCTTGACCCTGAACTCCACAGTGTCCAGCTATACAGTTCAACTCTACAGCTCCTGGACACTGGGTGAAATCTGGGTCTTCAGTACCAATGCAACTATGAAGATCCTGAAGTGTACAACCATGAGACAATTGCACACACACAGTCCAGACTGGCAATGGCCCTTCCTCACAGAGAAGGGACAAGCTCCTCTGGTAGCAGCGCTGCTTCCTGTGCAGGATGTAAACAACTCTGATGCACATTCAAAGCAATATGTCTTCATTATGTGTGGGCAAGAGATTTCAATTGCAGTGAATCACAAAACCAAGCAAGCTTAGTGCTCAACAAACTTTCAAAATCACCTTGTCATAATTCTTAGTTTTCTAGAGACTGACTTGGCAGTTCAGAGCAGTTTGTGGTTTGAGTCAGTGTGGAGTGTAAATTATTGTCAGGCTCACTCTGGACTGTTTTATTCAGCTTGTCTTCAGGTAAGTTCTTACCTGCAGATGTACTTGAGGAGGTTGTAATTAACCACTGGCAAACTCTTCACCTGCTTTCCTAGTTCCTTAACGCCCTGCGAAGAAGAGAAGAAATATCACCTTTCTCTGTACCTGTCTTAGGATCAACATAAGTGGTACGTAATATAGTTTGTATGCACCATCAAATACAGATATTACATTTTTGTATGGCAAGTGTCACGCAATTGGGTATTTATAATAAGCTTATTTAATAAGTAAATTAGCCTTGAGGAGGTGCAGGGTCTCCCCACTTTTAGCACGCTTTCAATTCAGACAAACTTGTCATGTGAAAAATAAGTGTCTCTGGACAAGGATGCATCATTTGAGGTCAAAAGTGGACTGGAAGTTTGATCTCAGAAACTGCACAGGAATTAATTTCTTCGGTTGCTCCCATTGTAGAACTTCCTCTAACACTGGATTTTCAGAAATCCAGTTTGATAACAGATTTCTTCTTACTTGAAAGGGCCAGATAATAAATATTTTGCACTTTGTAGGACAGTCTGTCCCAACGACATGACCATTCTGTTGTAATGCAAAAGCAGCCAGACACAATAAAATGTAACATGGAGAATAAAACTGCCTCTGTGAAGTTCTGAATCAACTGTTGACAAGAATGCAGAGAAAATCTACTGAAGGAAAGAGCAGCCTTTTCAACAACCGGTGCTGAGACAACTAGATACCCACACACAAAAAGATGGCTTTGGCTTTTTGGCTCACGTCATAAACAAGAAAGAACTGGAAATCAATTGTGGGACTGATTGACTGCTGTGTGACAGCGACAGCTATAACAGTCTTAGAAGAATATATAGGATAACTCTCTTTGAGCTTATGTTAAACAGAGGCTTCTTAGCTATGCTACACAGAGCAGAGTGACAAAATAAAAATAGAGAAATTAGACTGCCTCAAAATGAAACCAATCTTGGGTTTGAAAAGATAGCCTCAAGAACTGGAAGGAACCACCCATGGAGTGGGAAATATATTTGCAAGTCATATATCTGATAAATGCCTTGCAATTCAGTGAAGCAAATATAATCGGCTCTCCACATCTTATGAATTCAACCAACTGCAGATCAAAAAGTACAGGAAAAAATTTCCATCTGTACTGAATACATATACATGTTCTTTTGAGTCTTAATTCTTAAATAATACAGAACAACAACTAATTACACAGCATTTACTTTGTACTGGGCATAATACACTATTTAGAGTTGATTTGAAGAATATCGGAAGATTTGAAGAATACTGGTTCTATGCAAATATTACACTATTTTATATCTAGAACTTGGGCATTTGTGGATGCAGGTATCTGCAGGATGTCCTGAAACATCTCCCAAGGAACCTGCATGACTGCAACTCAATTAAAAATGGGGAAATAATCAGAAAAAATATTACTCCAAAGCAAATACATGAATAGCCAATATGCACATGAAAAGATATTCAACATCATCAGTTTTATGGAAGCTGCCTTTCCAGGCTCAACATCATACCACTTCACATATGCTAGGATATATATGATAAGTAAGATATGTGATAAATACGTTGACAACAGTGACATCAGCGAGGTGGAGGAACTAATGTAAGAAAACTTTCCTGGTGGGAATTTAAAATGGTAAAGCCTCATTGGAAAGCATAAAGTTATCTGTGGCCCAGAAGTTCTACCTTCCAGGTGCGTATGCACAGGAAATGAAAATACACAGTCCTGCCAAACTTGGTATAGGAACATTCTTAGCAGCATTATTCCCAACAGCCAAATACTGGAAACAAAACAAATATCCTTTAACTAATATATTGTTGGGAGATGGTTATTATTTAGAAATAAAAGGAACAACACACATATGTGATTCAACATAAATGAACCTTGAAAAAAACTGAAAAAGTCTAGACAGAAGAAAAAAAAACATGGAATGAATTTCTTTATATGAAATAGTCAAAACAGGCAAATCTATAGGGAAGAAAATAGATTTGTAGTTGTTAAGAGCTGGACAAAAAAGAATATCTAGAGAGGGCCTGAGATTTATTTAGGGTAATAAACATGTTTCATATGTTCTACATTTAGATTTTGGTGATGGCTATACAACTTTGAGAATATTTTATAAAGTAGTGAATTGGACCCTTTAAATAGGCAATTGTATAAATTACATCTCAATAAAACTATTTTGAACCAGACAAACAGGGATTGATGCAGAGGTCATTGTCTGAGGTGATTTGAGGGTCCTGTAATGAAAGGGGGCTCTGAAACCAGTCACTTACATTTGTCATAGATGTGTCTTGACAGAGCAGCATAATCAAGCATTTAGAGGAGCAGAGGTTTATGGGTACTTATTACATTTATTCAGCTGAATTCTCCTTTTTGGTCAGACCGGAGATCAAAACCAAGACTCCAATTGTACATGAAAGGTCTAGATGTGTGTGTAATGTCAACACACAGAAAGAATTCAAGGAAAACGCAAGAGGAAATTTAAGAATCACAGCCTAAAACACCAAGAAAACTTCCAAGGAAAAGCTTATTTGGAAACACATGCATCGACTTACAGCTTCTTCATCCTTGCTGAGGAGTTTGGCACATGACAAGAAATCTTCGTACTTTGCGTAGGGAATCACCGGCTCCGGGAGTTCTCGGAGGTACAGCTTGAGAAGTGATGCCACTGTGTGCACGTCTGTGTTGCTGGAGAGAGAAGTTAGGAGACATTCTTTGGAGCGAACTTTATGCCATTTGCTGATTTTTTAATAGAATATGTATTTGAGGGTGAGAATTCTATCTGCATCTGCAGATCAGTTCACCAATCCAGCTTCCAGAAAAGACAAATACACACTCCGCAGTGCTAAAATGCCTAGTAGATATCACCTCAGCAGGAGAAGGGGGTTCAAGGACACCTCAAACTCTTGATGTGACTTGAAAATATTTAACAATTCAAGCATTTTTCTAATGTGTACAGTTGAGGGGAGCAAAAGTGTTAGCTATGGAAGACAAAGAGAACACATCACATTAAAAAAAACAGCATAGTTTACAAACATCATGTGTGTAATTCATACATCAGAATTAATTACTCCCAAATCCTCACTCCTTCTCTCAAAGGGAAGAACTCCTTTTGAGAAGATATTGATAATTGGTTACTGATACTGGAAGCTCCAGCGTAACATGCCATTACTTTCAAAGCGTAACTTATGTTGAAGATGATTGACTCTCAGCATAATTGCTTGTCTAATATCCTAAAATTGTGGGGAATTTTGGAGTCCTCTACAAAGACATGGGAAATGCTGCAAAGATGAACAATGAAAATTTAACATGTCCTTTGCATAATTTACATAGTTTATTTTTATTCTCTGCTGAGTACCACACTGGCAGGATAATGTATTGAAACATTAATTTCTATTTTGCTTTCTGTGTCTCCATTTTCTGTTAATCCTTGAAGAGAGATGACAATAAAAGTAGGAGCAGTGATGCTTTGGGGTGGGTGTTGGTGATTATATATTTCTAAGGAGAAGCAGGAGAAATGTGAGGGGCGGCCTGACTTTCATACCCTGACTTATGTGGTAAGCAGCAGAGGATGCTGGGAGAAGTGAAGGCTTAGCTGCACTCCTAGGCTGATCTGTAGGAGGGTGAAGCCAAAAGAGGGCTACACCTTGAGAAGTTGGATACAGGCACTGGGATTTCCTGCCTAGAGAATTTTCTCTTATTCCAAGTCTCTGTGAAACTCTATGAGCTAGAACAACATGTCTCTCAGTTCACAACTTTAGACTCATGGGTGAATTTCATCAGGAACGTACTGTATTGCGAATGCTTATATTATACTGGGTATTACAGGAAATATGGTTTCTAGGATAAAGTTTCTGCAGTACCTTGGGATCCACCATCACAAGACACATATCAGTAATGGTCCTGCATGTGTTGAATGGTAACTGTGATCTAATGGGGAGTTTTGAATCACTTTATTTTTATCATAATTACATAAACGTTTTGCTTAAAAATTCTAAATAAATAATTCAGAAGAGGTAGTTTTACAGATAAAAATCATATCTAAAGGATATTTTGAAGACTGCAACCAACATCATTAATTCCTAAAAATAATTTCCAGGTTTTCTTTATGATACGGACCTAATGGTGCCCTTAGTAAGACATAGAATTTGGTGGTGTTTTGGTTGCTGGCAATGCCCCCTATTTCATGCATATCCAAGACCTCTGTCTCTTCCTCTCCAGGACAGCATGTGACCCTTGGAGGTCCTGCAATAGCAACAGAACCACAGCCTGATCTGGATATACCGTGTCACCAAGTATCTCTATAAACTATTTCCACCTTTTCTTCTAACTTCTCTTATAGTTTGTTAGATCTGTTTTGCCTTCAAAATTAATCATAATTTTGTTAGAGTTACAGTTTGGTGCAGAGAAGAATATAAAAACAAAATAGAACATAAATATGTGTCCATTTCAATTCACAAAGTATGTTTTATATGTCTACAAAGAATATATCAAATATTTATGAGTCAATGCAATAAGCAAATGAGATGAAAAAGTAGCAATACACATCCACAAAACAAAATATCTATGGTAGAGATCTGACACATGTGCTCTTTCAAATGCAATTTTAAGCTATCTTCCTTGTGAATTATTTCCTGAGCAAAAGGACTGAGAACATTTGAACACTAGATGGCGGGGTTGCAAAGTAAAACTAATGGCGCAAAAATTGTGAAAGATGAAAGGTGTCCCATCATTCTTTCTGCTCTTCGTTCCAAAGCTGCGGTCATGTTCCAAGAATAGAAAGATCTGCGCCATGAATCAAGGCAGGAGAGGCAGAGTGGGATAGCTACTACATTTCTTCGCCAAAGTGGTACACTAAAGTCGCTTCCTTAGGTTCTAGTTATGTGTGTACACAGGTTATTACATAGAAAGGATAAAGAAAAAGCAGCTACATATGTTTTTCCCATTAGCAAAGGTTATTAAAGTTTTGCTTAAAGGTTGGCAGTTAATCTTTTCTAACTTTTTTTTTCTTTTGGACTATTTCATTTAGGAATCTGTAGAAACAAATTTCAGCATGGATGATGCATTTTCATTTTGGGGCTTTGTCCTTTCCCACTGAATGGAAGAAAAAAAAATCACGTCTGGTCTGGACAGACTCCAACCTGGGCTGTCTGTGTGATTTGCAGAGCCATTTGCTGTGTTTGTCAGGAGGCTACTGTGGCAATCTGGTGTTTGTCTCAAAAATCTTTCACCACAAAACAACAGCCGTTGGTATCTAACTCAACAGCCTTTGGCATCTTTTATTGTCACTCCACACTTTTGGATAATTGATATTTATTCTGATTTGTGCAACCAATTAATTAACAACAGGATGATGTATCCATTTCCAATGAACCTCACACATGCCATTTTTGCCTCAGAGAAATAAATCTGTCTCCACTGATGGGAAGCAACTGTTTGTGGCAAAAGTCTATGCACAGTGGAGACCAGGAATCCCTCATGTACCCCATGACCACATCGGCAGGGCATCAGCACATGCCATGCCCTCACTGTGGTCCAAGGAGTAAGTTCTATGATTAACCCCGATTGAGGTACTTGAGCAGGATGGCACAGATACTCTCCATCCAGCCCTTCAGATATGGGGTACTTTAAAGTCATGCTATTTTCAGGAGTTTGAAATTATTAACTAAAGGAAAATAATTATTCATACTGAAGTTTCTTTTGCTCATTTTGTGGCAAAAATTGTTCACAAATTAATAGATAATGTTGAACTTTGTACCCAGGAATCCCGAGAGACAGAGAGAGAGAGAGAGAGAGAGAGACAGAGACAGAGACAGAGAGACAGACAGAGACAGAGAGACACACGCACACAGAGAGCAGAGACATACAGAGACAGAGAGACAGAGTCTCTCAAAGACCCGGATGAGAGAGCTCTCACACTAATAGGAGCTCTGTGATACGGTCTCTTAATTGGTCAATAAATGGATTTTGCTTTCACCTTGTATTATACTTAGACATCACTTCTGAATTCTGCCTCCTTGTGTGTCCTAAGAGCCCACAAAGCTTCCTGTGATTGGCCTCATTTTACTTTCTCACGGGTCAGATTTTGGGCATTCTGGGATCAGTCCCTTATGCATCAAATGGTTCCTGAGCACATATTCTGGGCACTGCCTCATACCACATGCACATATCCCCAGCTCACATCTCTAACTGGTCACTACCAATGCTGTCATATGGTGCCTCATTGTTTCTTTTTCATAACAGTCTCTGTATTCTAAGTCACTCTCAAATATGTGATCTTAAGAAAGTTCTCTATACTTCCTGGAAGTTACTTGCAGTATTTATAATCTATGCATAATACCATCTTCTTGCTAATCTGAATGAGAATCAGTGACCCTATAAGAATCTCACCTTTCTCATCCTCTAACTTCACTCCTCCTTCCCTAAAAAACACACTTATACACATTGATAAAGCCAAAAGCTGTAATAATTACATGTTTAGTGTGACACAGACAAGACCTTGGAATGGTCAAGTCTTGAAATCAGAAGTGGGAATTGTTCACTCTGGATACTGTACAGGGACAGAAATACTCAATCCTTTGATTTCATGGAATGGAAAGAATTTCCAGGGTATCCACATGGGAAGTTATTGAAGATACTGTGAAATTATCTACCACGAGTACAATAAGAGGACCTAAAGTTCCCTATAAATTAAGAAAATAAGCACCTCATATCTTTAGACTCCAAGGAGAACATAATTGAAAGAGAAAATATTCCTCAGAGTGCAGAAGATGAACATTGTTCTCCTAAGAATGACTCTCAGATGATAAGCTCACCGAAGGCACGGAAAAGTGAATCCAAAAGTATAAACTCAGAGCAAAACCAAACACTCAATTGTCAAAGCTGGCCTCTGTTGTATGATTACATAAGTGTCACCAATGTCTTATGTGCAACTCCAGGCAAAGTCCTAGAGAAGATGAAATTAGTGCCTGTTCCTACTAAAAGTACTGATCGCAGAGAACTGCATGTTGACCCCTGCTATAAACTGAACCATATTCCACAAAGTCCATGCACAAAAGCTCAGACAAAGCAGGGTGGCACATGCCAATTTTGAGCTCATCTTGAGAAATTTAGCAAGATTCAATCTGGAGAAAAAGGAAATGGGAAATACACAGGAAATATCTAACACCTAACCAATGGCACCTATACATTCTCTGTGCATGTCAAGCACTCGGGGGAATCTCATGAGAACACAGTAAGATGGTAGCCATCTCAAGCCAAAAGACCTCTGACCAGATCCAAACCATCTTGGCTCCCTGATCTTGGACTTCAACTTCCAGAGCTGTGAAAAAAAAATCTATGTCTTTGTTATGGAATCTGAGTTGACTGATACAGTTCCTGAGTCTCCATTGAGTGAGCTTGTCCATGAAAATGCTTTTCGTACCACTAGAATGATAAAATATTAAAGGAAAAACATGTTTCAGTTTCTGAACTGCATGTGACATAGAATGTCAGATAGGTGAGTATGAAGCAGAACAAGCATTTCTCTAACTTGGCTACACACTGGCACTGTCTGGAAAATTTTTCAAAATATGAATCCCTGCGTTCTACATACTCTGAGCTGTAGACTGAATACTGAGATTTTATTAATGAGTACATTCATTCCTACCTGTAGAAATGTTTCTGTACATATATATGTACAGAATATTTTCTTATCCTACTAGTCATGCAAGAAGAGGACTGGACATTTTGATATACAAAGGCTCCAACATGGCCTACACGTGAGCATGTGGATGTGAACACACACATAAACACACACACACGTCTCTTTAGGTGCAAAAATGATTGTATTTTGTTATTTACAAATAGGGCTGGTAGTATAAATTATAATAATATAATTTGAGCAATCTGAGTTTGGTTCTTTTAGACCATAGACTCATTATACATAGAAAGTTAACACACCCCTAAAATGAAAATCTGGTCACAAGTAACTGTATGTTCATCACTTCTGACTGATGTTTATCAGGGGTAACTCTACTCATTGCCTCTTTGATTTTTTCTTATTTTTCCCTTCCCCTTACCCGCCTTCTTTCCCAGCAAGATTTTTCACCGATGTCTTCTAGGCACCTCTTCCTCTGCTGGCCTTCAGTGGGTAGCATTTTCCTGGACTCCCAGCATATTGCCCAGATGAATCTATGCCTTTAACCCTCACTTTCCTGCCCTCTACACCAGACCTTTTCTCTGCCTTGTTAGCTGTGATACACATACTTTAAAATTCATATAAACAAGACAGTCATCAACATTAGAAAACATCAGACACATTCAGAATAGTATAGCCGTAGACCACCATCAACTACAAAATCTCCCTTGAAATAAAACTGTTCCTTCTCTAACATCTTTTCAGGATGGATAACATTATATTGAAGCAAATGAGAAAAGTGCAAGTCAACCAAAATGTCATTCTCTTGTGATCTTTCTTGAAGTCTATGATCAGTGATTCTCAAACCAAGTTATATGTTAGAATCACCTGGGAAATTTTAATACAGGATACATACTGGCATAATACTTTATGAATACTATCTAGTATTCTTTATGAATACTTTATGAATCTATACTTCTATAATCTATCAAGGTTACTTCCTTGGTAACCTCACTGGAATGCTCAACTTTAAGTATATAGTATGCACTCCCATTACTAGAAGTACAATGTGTTGTTCCTGCTGCGAGCCTCTCTCTCCACCACTGAGCTTTTAAATGAATCAAATGAATTGCAGGGAAGTGGTACTCATCAGTAACCAATGCCGACAAGTAAAATGCCTTGTTCTATAGCTTTTATACATCACATTTAAATACAAAAGGTAATGAACTTTATATAGTTGCAATACACACCACACAGAAGCTTATTTTACAGACCAGTGATTAGAATTTCCAGCACCTACTTTGAGTTAGTTTGAATAAGATGAATTCATTCTAGAAGTAGCAGTGTTGTAATTTGTTGAATTACATTAAAAATGTAAAATGAAGACTATAAGTGAATTCTGACTTTTTCTCTTACAGCATCAAAGTAATTTCATGAGATAGAAAAGACTAGGAAGATTGAAGTGCCTAAAATATTGGATGGAATATTCATGAAAGTTTTCTTAAAGCAATAAGGCATCAATACAACTCTATACAGTGCATGTTGTGCATATATATGGGTTCAATTCCAGCAACAACAAAACCCGATTAAAATCTTACAGGTTTTGAATGCAAGATGGAAACACTAACAGGCCACCACATGTTATTGTTTATTGTTAAGTATTATTATCATAATAACCAATGACATGTTGCTTATTTCCTTCCATAATCATCAAGGTGTGATATAATTGTAATTATATGATTCTGGGCCAATCAGTGAAAGATGAAAACGTTCTTTTTCAGGAAATGTACATTTCCCACAAAGTCAGTAAGGTAGGAAGCATGCTGTGGATCTTACACAGAAGATGAATATGGAGAGGCCTGGTTTTATATGGTTGAATCACTAAGTTACACTGTTACAAGGAATTTAAAAGGTTCCTTCACACCTATGCGAGTTAAGAAGTTCACACCAAAACCATTCAAGCCCATCCAAAATCTTCCCTTCTCTGAATAGTTCAGTATCACTTTATTACAACATAAATAATCCTAATGCATGCTCGGGGAAGGGTGAGAGCACTCTAATTCAGGAGTGTGTATGTACAGATCAGGGAGAAGATAAAAACCTTTAAAAAGTCTTAGTGGCTTTTCCATTGTTGTTCTCCTAACAGAATGTTGTCATGTTTTCAGGTGGGACACTTTCTCACCTTACATATTGAGTATTATATTACTGTTTTCTATTTGAACCATTTTGAAGAGAAACGAGTGTAAGGGGAGAAATGATACACTAGATTGTATTAAGATGAGCAAATTTTTATTTTGTTTCATTTTGATTTGATTTTTTTTTCCTGTGACTGTATTGTTTTATGTCAAATTCTAATTTACTTTGGGAATGTAATGTATCCATATTCATAAGAGAATTTCAGAGTTAGAAAACAAAGGTACATGTTATGGATTAGATCTCAAATGTACCTCTAAAGGCTCATGTAGGTGCACCTGGGAGAAGCCCATTCCCAGTTGGATCATGGGAATGCTGTACACCTCAGTGTATGACTCCACTGATGAGTTTCTTGCTGCATGTGTTGCTGGGAGGCTGGAGCTGGTTGGATGTGGGCCCCTGGAAGGATGTCCTCTTGTTCCAGCTCATTTTTCTCTGTGTCTGACTACATGAGGTGAGCCACTTTCCTGCACCGGGCTCTTCTACCATGATGTTTCTGCCTTACAGTCAGCTAACCATGGACTGAATGCCCATACTGTGAGCCAAAACAAGCCTCTCCTATAAGATGTACATGTCAAGGATTGAGTCCTAAGAACTAAGATAGTTATATCCCTAATTAGAGCTGTGGCTTTTATGAAGTGATAAGTCCATGCATTGAGTTAGGACTTTCACACTGACTCAGATAACCACTGTGCCTTAAATGATAAGGATAATATTTCAATGGTATTTTAGAAGCTACTTTGAAACATAAGAATTTTCAAGTTTCCTAAATTCTCATCTATGGAAGTAAGCATATGAATTTTCTACTTTTCGAAATAGCAGAAATACTTCCATTCTTGAGCTGAGGATGTAGTTCAATGGTGTCTTGCTTGCCTGGCATGCATAGGGTTCTGAGTTTGATCCCCAGTATCACATACATACAAAAAGAAATATTATCATACTTTTATTCAGAAAACATATTTAAAATACATTCACTCTATTCGTGTATTGAAAAATCAGTTTATAAAGTGCTTATATGGTGCAGTGATAGGGATAGTAAAGGTGACCAAGATTTACAAAGGTGTCTACCTTCTTTGGGTTTAGATTCTAGTTCTGCATAGAAGTTTTACTTTGTGAATATAGAGTTTAAAGTGAATAGTGTTTTTGTTCCATTTTGTTTTCTTTCTAAGTGAATAAATACAGCAATGCTTTGGAGTTCATTTCCAGTTCATATAAAGAAACTAGAAGTTTTGAGAAGTAAATAGCTTCATGTCACTGGCCTAGGGAGGAAGTTGTAGGCAAAGAAGTGAGTCCCATCTTTTTTTTTTTTTTTTTTTAGAGTTTTATGAGACAGAGTCTTGCTTTGTAGTTCAGGCTGGCCCTGAGCTCAGCCTCAAATTCACATCACAGCAATCCTCCTGCCTCTGCCTCCCGAGTGCTGGGATTACAGGCATGAGCCACCACGCCTGGTACTGTGGAATGTGGTACTGATTGCTGCTGGGCATGAGTCTCCACACCCAGTATTGTATGTGGTTGCCGGGGATCGAACCCGGGTCCTTGTGCTTGCAAGATAGGAGCCGGAACCACTGAGCTAAATCCCAGGCCCAAGTCCCATCTTGAGCTGTCTTCAAAGACTAAATTCTTAACTTCAACATTGTTTTGTTTTTTTTCTGAATCAGAAAACAAGAATTTATGGAGAGATATGCCAAATACTAGAAATGTCATGATTACCTAGGTGTTTTTATTTATACCCCTATTGGGTGCCAGTGAAGTCAGCCCTAATTCTACAGATGAACTGAAAAGAAAATGAAGCTTTCATTCCATGCCTCAGATGCACAGTTTTGAATATGAGGCAAGGACAGCAAAACCCAACAAAACATGTCAGGCTTCTAGTTTACAACCTGAGCCACATGAAATATTTAATCAGCACTCATTGGTGTGAGTATTTTCCATAGAAAGGGTACTTCCCCTTAAAGCCCATTAATTTTTCAGATCTTGATGTCTTTACAAGAGAGTTTTATAAGATCATCATGAGACACAACAATTAGTTCAGAGTAAGAAGACACTGTGCCAATTAAATTAGTCAACTTGACTGGAACAAGAGCCTCTGGAAAGGTGACTGTAGCCTGGCAGAATCACTGTATTCCCCAGTGGACTCATCCACTGACATGTGTAGCCTAATGTGCTGTCAGCAGGGTGGACCCCATTGGGGGTGAGTCCTGGCTGTGCATTTGGAGGGTCTGTCTCTCGTTGGTACTGAGCCCCTGCTCTGCTTCCCAGGCTATGACCTGAGCAGCTATCCCACCATGATGTTTCCCCTTGGAGTCAGCCAACCAAGAACTGAAACCTCTGAAATCTTTGGCCAGATTAAACCTCTTTCTTTAAATTGTGGTGTCAGTCATTTGGTTCAAGCTGTATGAAGCCTGACCGATAGACACCAGGCATTCAAAGCAATGGAGCCCAGGGGTGCTAGGAAAGAGTGATCTCACTGTTTTCCCCAAAGTTTGGCTATTCCAAGTAATTGTGCTACAGGAACAGGAGGTTGACACCAAATCACACAGAGGAACATTAGAGCTTTCTTGATTCTCTTCACATCTCTGGATTCCATCAGAGAGGAAGTACCGGCAGTGAATGGAAGACATGAAAAAGTGGTATCAGCACTTGCCAATGTCCATTTTGATCAACTAAACACACAGCCTTTGGCTGAGCAGCTCAGGAAGCAGCTAGACCCCAGGTTGTTTAGTGACTGGCTTTGGTTGTCATTTCATCTGTGCTACATTGATCTGCTATTTATGGAATGGATTTTCTTTCGATTGAAAATGACAGTGGAGATTTCTCTGTACAACAAAACTGATAAACAGTGACTACACATAAGGAAATATCAGTAAATCTAGTGTAACCATCACACAGAGATGGCTAACACCATGGTAGTAGAATATGAATGTCAGAAGTATGAGAAAGACTTGGCCAATGATGATCAAATCTTGTTAAATGTTATTTTAAATCTGCATAAAATAGGAAAGTGAAGAGTTAGCAGAACGAGCCGCTTGCTGTTCAGGATGCTGGAGGGCTGGTCTTTCTCTGGACTTTTGAGAATCAGGTTGGGCACTGGAAACAAGCAGCCAGTTTAACCTCTACACATTCAGGGTTGTCTTAGGCTAACTACCAGGAGTCCATCCTTTGTTTTGCCAACTTGTTAGGGATGCAAGCTCACCCTTTTACTTATCCACATGCCCTCAAAGGACCACTTACTCTTTCTGCTTTTCTTCATCAAATCCCATCTTTAGATCTTCTATTCACAGAAGGAAACAAAGGCTTCATAGCTGCTGCACTGGCAGTGTTTAGGTTTCTACAAGGATTGGGGTGTAAAGACCCAGAGGTGTGCCTCTTGGGCAGTCCTAAAAGTTCAGGCTCCTTTTAGCAGATGAGAAGTAGCATATTTTAGGCATCCATCTAAACATGAGGAAATAATTCACCTGTCATGGCAGTATAAGACCTGCCTAATTTGTCAAAAACTCAGTTGCTTCCAGTAAAACTATGAGGTTGATTCTCTTATCTCTTATGAGATAACTGCTTAGGGCATCCTTTTCCCCTTGGTTTTGTGATCTACAGCCCCACTAATAGTTCCCAAGTTTTGATTTTAACATCATGAATAGAAAAGCCAGACATCTAGAGATCTGCTCAAAATGCAGGCAGACCTCAGCCTTTTTAATTTGAAGCATGAACAAATAGAGCCTGAACAACTGAGCAGAAAGATGTTCCTCTAAGTTATTATTTGAGAGCCCCCACTGTCAAGCCTACTTTCTAGTACACAGATCAGTAAAGCCCATCACGTGTTTCTTCCCAGAAACTTAAATTAAAATATGTTTGGATTTCATGTCTTCTGTGTGTTCAGTTGCTAAACCAAAGGGAAATAAATAAATGAGTGAAAGAAGAGTAGCAGGGCAGGAGGGCGGAGGGAATGGCGAGCAGGGTGCGGGTGGGCAGCTGGGTACTGTGAACAGCAGCTGCCACACTGCAAACGGGGAAGTCTGGTGGCCTGGTGCAGCCAATCCTTGTTCCTGAGCTGTGTGTAAGTGCCTAGCTATTTTGTTGCCAAGCAGTGAATGCCCTGATGGACACACACACACACACCACACACACACACACACACACACACACACACACACACACACACACACATGCACTCCTGCTGTTGACCTGACCCTCCTCTCACTTCCACCATGTGGCTCCTTCAGCAGCTGGTACCATCTGGAGAGCTTGGCAGAGACATGGCCCTTGGTTTCTCCTTTGATTTTACAGCTCCTACATTGCACTTTGATCACTTTAAAAATGAGGAAGTTTAATATAAAATGTGATGTCTTAATTTGCTTTCATTCTTAAATATAAAGAATAAAGGCAAAAATGGTCAGAAATAGGATGCATGTTTTCTGTTTGTTTCTTTTAAACAACTGACAGGAACAGATAAAAACACCATGTCTGTCAGGTCAGTGAGAAAGTCCTTTCTTACAACATGCATTTCCACCAGAGTTTGTGGGCACAAGGCACAACTGTAATGAACGTATCTCAAACTTGAACTTTAGAATTGGAAAAATGGTATTTGCTGCAATTAAGGAAAAATAGAAAGTGCATGGTTAGTACTTGTACTTGCAATTCCTGTAGATTAAAATATCTGTCCCAAATATTGTTTTTTAAAAATACCTGTAGGACAAAATACTTCTAACTCAAATGTGAAAGATTGTCTTCCAAACCACAGATAGATCCACAGCTTCAAAACCATGGGTGGATTTATGGACACAGACATTCTGCAGCAGAGGATTGCTACGTGTAAAATGTTGAGAACAATAGCAGCACAGTTAAGGAGATGTCCTAATACAATGAATGACCACAGCATCCTTGTGATCACATTTGTGGAAATAACTTAGTGACCTCAGACAGTGCTCATGATTGAATATGAATGAGAAAAGGCAAAATACAAACACTGCATGATTCAAATACTTTTGATAAGTACATATCTATTTTGGATATATTTATATGTCTATTTTACTATACTTATTTATATGCTCTCTTCAGCTACAGCTGCAGGTTGTGAAATTTTCTTTCTTATTCTCTTCTGTATTCTAAGTTAAATACAAAATGTTATACATTAAAATGTAAATAAAATTTTAAAACAACCTAGACTGTTAAAATTTAAATATTTTATGTTATTTTAAAAAGTCCTTTCTAAAGGCCATATTTCAACTTGTACTTATTAGAGCTTCAAAATCAATGACTAAATATTAATTTTGGAGAACTGTGGGGACTTCTTTATTTATATTTTAATAAATATATTTTAACAAATAAAGATGAAAGGTAAATCTTATATATTCTTTCTGAAAACTGGCATGAGTAGAATAAATAAAGAAAAGGTTCTTTTTTCCATTCTCACTGATGTGTATCACAATGAAAAAGTTTTGTAGTTTTCTTGACATTCTTGTATCTACTCAGTGCCGAATACAGGATGTGTTTTTTTAAATACAGATACAAACAAATAAGTATATGCAGATATTATCATTTTTGTGGTGAACATTGGCCAAAATAATTTTGGTCAGTTTATCTCCTCTACCTCTTGAAAACTAAAACCTAATTAGGGTTTCACTACGTAAAATGTCAAAGTAAACCAATTAACTAAGAAGTGGATTGGGAAGACGCTGTACTTGGACACATCTCTGAACATAAGTTCATCATCCCCTGGGAAATTATGAGTTTCCCATTCCTTTATTCACATAATTTATAATTACACTTTGCCACAAAAACTGTGCTTTATTTTCTTCCATCAGACCTTACAGTTCATGGATCAGAGAACTCCTCCCTCTTTTATCAGAAAAATCCAGGAATTTGTTTATCTGCCTACTTGAGACCTTAAGTTGGAAGCTTGGCATGTTACTTAAACAAAGGAGGACAGTTGGGTTGTCAGAGTGATAGTTTATTTACTTTTTAAAAACCTAAACTCTTTCACTTAGAATAAGAACAAACTTCATATCATCATCGCTGGGTCTACAGAATGGCCTCTTGCAGCTCCTCTCAGCAGACAACACCCAGCCCTCCTTCCTCACCACTGATCTGCAGCCTGGGGGTGGTGCCTGTGTCAGCCAGGGGCTCCCACTGCTCTCTACCAGACTGTCTGGGGCGAGATCAAGCATCTCATCACTCACATCTAAGCTCAAAGTTTACATCCACAAGTGGGAGATGTGTCCACTACTGCACTAATGATGCATTATATATCACCCTCAATGTTCTCAAATTATTTATATATTCGACATTCACTGGCTACCTACCCATCACTCAGCATGCAAATCTCAGAAGAGAACGAGCTTATCTATTCATAACACCACTGTGTAAAGCATATGAAACACTTCAGTTATTTGCTGAATGAATTAATGAAGCTGATTGTTTCCAAAGATGACTATGGATAATCCCCATAGAAACTGTGCTTTAAAGTTGTTTTAACCCAAACCACTGTACACCTATGTTACTACTAAAAGAAACACACTTGACCTTCTTTCCCTCTAATTTAAGCTGGCCTTGTGATTTGACTTTGACTGATTGTGTCCAGTGAATGTGATATTCCACCTGACTAAGCTAACTTTTAACAGGTTTTGCAGCATCTCCTTGCTGTCTTTGAATCTTGAGCTGTCACCAAAAAAAAAAAAAAAAGTTTTAAGAATCAGCTAAAGTGTAAAGCCCTAAAACATGTAAGATGGCAAAAAGAAAGACAGAGGCTCAGCCAGCTATCGCCTCATGGGTGGCACATTTTATGTGGCAGAATTGAAAAGGAAACCCTGTTGGATGTGGCAGGTGAACTAAATCATGGCAACCACATGAACAGTGTCTCCATGGAGCACTGTCCAAAAGAAGACTGTACAAGGTGTGGTTTTAAACCAGAAACTTTCAGAATGGCTAGGATAGGAAGAAAAGAACAAGCTACAATATTTTTAAGGTAGAGGGACAGGGCCAGATACTGGAGGCTGTGGTAGTAGGAGGATTGGAAGTTTGAGCCCAGCCTGGGCAACTTAGTGAATTAGTGAGACTTTGTCTCAAAATTAAACATTTTTTAAAAAGAAGGGATGGGGATATAGTTCATTGCAAAGGTTCCAGGTTCCAGCTGAGAGAGGAGAGATGGAGAGAGAGAGGCAGAGAGAGAGAGAGACAGAGAGAGAGAGAGGCAGAGAGAGAGAGAGAGACAGAGACAGAGAGAGAGAGAGAGACAAAGAGAGAGAGAATGATAAAGAGGCCATCTAAAATGCCACACTTTTATTTCATCGCTTAACTACACCAATCCAGACTTGTGTGACCCAATCATCCACATTCTAACCTGTGAGCACCTCAACCAAAGTTGGACACTTCGCTCTCTGCATCTTTTCAGTTCAGTGTGGTTTTCCCAGCGAAAGACGCTGAGGAGGACCCTAGAAACATACCTGTCGAATGAGGGCTTCTCCCCACAGTCGAAGGCATCCTGCAGCTCCTTGACCAGATTAGCTTGGCCTGGCAGCCGGAAGAGACCTTCTTCCTTCAGCCCCCTCTGTCGGATGAAGTCCACACACTGCTCCACCAGCATTGGGGCCAGGCGGTTCCCGTATCGCTTCTCATAGCGTACAGTGTCTTCCAGTTTCTGCCCAAAAATACCTGGAAAAATAAGAAAGCGTATGAGAAACTGATTCCTTCAGACTTCACTGCTCAGTTTTTTATTTTGGGGGGTTTTTGTTTTTGTTTTTGTTTTTTTGTTTGTTTTTTTGTTTTTTGTAGTTCAGGCTGGCCTTGAGCTCAGTCTTGATCTCACAACAATCTTCTTGCCTCTATCTCCCAAGTGCTGGGATTACAGGCATGAGCCACTACTCCCAGCATTGTTGTATGTGGTTACCAGGTATTGAACCTGGGCCTTTGCACTTGCAAGGCAGGCATCAGAACCACTGAGCTAAATCCCCAGCCTTCAGGATTTAGTTTTTAAAGTCAGTGAAAAGGAAAAAAACAAGCTTAAAATACTGGCATGTATCTGACTTGTGGTACTTCCAATTCTTGTACCATCATATTCATTAGATATAATTCTTTAAAAGTAAAATAATTTACCTTATGCTCCCTCTTCCCTTCCATTCTGTGCTTAGCTCAAAGCCATCCTAGAAAGTTTGCATTTGTGATATTGAATTTGAAGTGGAAAAATGCTATTACAAATATCATTTTATTTTTGGCTTTCCATATTTTCTTTTCTGGGAAAGGAATTTAATTTAGAAGATAAAGGTTGACATTCTCTGAATAGTCAACTTTTAATTTTCTCATGCTTTCTTTTATGTTCAATTCCCATTTAGTGTAAATTCTCTTTTCCCCTTTTGTTATCATTCATGATGTCATCCCTGTGATTAAGATGATAAAACCAGGAAAATGAGACAAGTTTTTAAACAAGAAGGGGATTGAGAGATGGAGGGAAGGGAAGAGAATTAGGATGTGTTGTGTCCACTGACCAACTCCACACGAGGAACATGAACATTATGCTCTGTAATGTATACTAATAAACTAAGAATTAAAAAATAAAATAAAAAGTATTGCAGACAGAATTTCCCCTTTGTAATCTTAGGATGCTGACTTATTTGAAAGGAAAAATAAAAATTAGGGAGCAGCAAGTCCTAAAAGCAAAGGAGGTGGGTCATGGTGTGTTGCCTGGCAGAGAAGGTTCAGTGTTACTTCCATCATCCACCGTCTGCCCCAACAGGCTTTGCTATAAAGAGCAGTGTGACTTTCCATCAGTTTTATCATTACTTTAAAAATACCTCTGAGCACACTTCTCTTTTGTATGTCCCTGAGACTGAATACCTTGAAGACTCCACCCTTGGTGCTCCATTGAGACTAGAGAACACTTGTCAGATACATTCATATCTGGTAGCAGCCAACTTACGAGAAGAGAAGAGAAAATAAAATCAAGCCCAGACGACCCCCAAATCTTCAGAGGAAATGAATACTTACCATTAAATGGTTATAATGGCCTAGTAAGTTTCATAAGAATGGGAAGGAAAATAAATTCCTGTTAAAATTATTTGATTCCAAGGCATTCAAGGAATTATGTATGGAGCATTTGGTTAATATTTGATAATGACAACAGATGTTTGGGTCATTCCACACCTTGAAAATCATTTATCTATAGATTCAGCAGTCAGAAACCTTCATATTCTAGCAATAAAAACTTGCTATCAAAGAGAAAATTCACAATCAGAGTAAGAGCAGTGATAATAAGTAAAATGATCACACCTTGCATCAAACCTGGCACCAGTGGACTTTGTGTACTCACTTTAGAAAATAAGGTTTGGTGATGTAATATCAGTATTTGAGGACATATCAAATAGAATTAGAAAATGGAATTCTGCAAAAGTCAGCAAAGGCCAGAACAGGTAATTGGTCCATTTAACAGAGGCATCAGAACGGGTAGTTCCTTGACGGTGCTGTTCACCAGCCTTTGTCAGTAATTCCCAGCCTTTCCCTTCATAGTTTCTCTTGTTATCTCTACTTTAGCAGCTGAAAAATTCCATGTTTCACTTCTCTTGAAGAGGGGTGGCCACATGGCAGAGCGCTGGCTGAGAAATCTCATGGACACTAGAGGAAGAAGACGTACTTTGTGGGTTAGAATGGATCTCAAACTCCGATCACTCCTTTTCCTGTATGCTTGAGAAACACTACTGCATATATGAATAACATTTTCCTTATCTCCTCCTCAGTTGATGGACACTCAAGTTGTTCCCATTTTCTGGGAACACTCTGGTGAGGATAGACATTTTAAGTGCATTAATTCTTTCAATCTGTGAATATACATATCTCCATTTTAAAAAATCTTCTTTAGGGGCTGGGGATATAACTCAGTGGTTCTGGCACCTGTCTTGCAAGCACAAGGGCCCAGGTTTGATCCCCAGTAACCACATAACAATACTGGGCGTGGAGACTCACCCCAGCAGCAACTAGTACCACATCCCACAGTGCCAGGCGTGGTGGCTCACGCCTGTAATCCCAGCACTCGGGAGGCAGAGGCAGGAGGATTGCTGTGATGTGAGTTTGGGGCTGAGCTCAGGGCCAGCCTGAACCACAAAGCAAGACCCTGTCTCAAAAACAACAACAACAACAACAACAACAACAAAAACTTCTTTAATTTCATTCACCAATGTGTCACTGTAGAGATTCTCCACTTCTTTGGTTAAACCAAATTGACTCTAAATTTATATACTAGTTATTATAGCTGTTTTAAAAGGGACATTTTTCTTGAGTTGAGTGTGATGTTGGTTCTTTTGATGGTAAGCTTTCACCTTTATTCTGGTCATGAGGGGAAGCCACTGACAGAGACGCTGAGACTAAAATAAACTGAATACCAGGAACACTTTCCTCAGATGAATTTTAGTGTGAGAAAAATAATGTTTAAACCTTATTACCTGGGTTTTCTGTTACTTGCAGCAAAACAGAATTTTAGCCCATTACTAATTTGGGGAGATAATCAAATGTTTAAAAACAAAGCTTTAAAATTGGTTATGAGTGGAGAATATTGACTCTTTTTCTATGAGTTATTTGAAAATAAATTCTTTTTTGCATAGAATGTTTCACTTCCAAAATGAAGGAAATAGTTCTATAAGGTACATAGAAGTCATTTTAAAATGACACGATGATATTTGAAAATAAAATGTACATACTTTCAATTTTGGATATTCTCTTTGGATTGACAAATACATTACATAAGTTTTCTCTCTCCTTCCAGAAGAAAATCTAGCAAAGATATTCCAACTGAACTTCCACATACACTACAAATAAAAACTAAGCTCCCAGGATTTAATTTTATACAGCAGTGAAAAACAGTCAACTATACTTTTCTCAAAAGTCTCAGGATTTCTCTTTGGCAAACAACTTAGGAGACAGTAAAAGAAGAGATATAATTTGTTTCAGATATATTTTTGGCATTTTTTTCTTTATACATATAGATTTTGTCTTCATGATAAAATAAGAATTTACCTAGAAAGCATAGCAAGACTTCAACATGTATTATTAGGTACTAAGCCCTTGACATATATCCTTCTACTTTTCATTAGAAATACTGAAAGTCGCTACCATTGTCCCTGTTCAGAGCTGAGCAACTGGGGCTTCCAGGGCCTGAATAACTTGGCCCTGCTTAGTTCCAGAACACCAAGTGGCAGGATGGGAGTCCACCATATCTGGACTTAGGCAGTTTTCAAAGCTTGGAGTCTTCTTCCTTTCTACTGAATCACAGCTGTCATGAGTCCTCACTTCCTAGTCATTTAAAATATAAGTAAATTCTAAAGTAAGCAAAATAGTGCACATTTTCACTTTGAAAAAGTGACACTAACCAAACTATACTTACATATGCCAGGCATACGGTCAGCAGTTGACCTATGTTTCTCTTACTCAAACTCCACAGGTCGCCATGAGGTAGGCACCTCCTCTACTCTTATCTTGTGTACAAGGGCAAGCGACCCAGCTGTTCTAGTCAACCACTGAGCTGAAACGGGCCAGGGCTTCTGCGCATGGCCGTCACATAGCACTGAGTAGCCTGAACCCAGCTGAAGGCAAAGGTGGGGAAGGAATCCTGTCATTCAGGAGCTTCTGACCTCGATCCCTCTCAGAATCCCAAGGCACAAGTGAGGGTTTATGCTGAGAGAATGCAAACTGGATGGAAAAATACCACCACCATCCAAATGTAGAGAAAGAACAAACTTCGGTGCTTTGGTGAGTATGTGTTCCAAAAGATAATTTTCTTTATATAAAATTGAATCTTGGTTAGCCATAGGATGTATAAGAAAGATTAAGCATGTAGACATTAAGAACATGAGTTAAATTCCTGAGGAAATATGGTAACTGAATGGGCCTTTTGAAGGATTAATATAAACTTCTAATAGGTGTGAACTCTCTTCTGTGACATCAGAAATAACAGTATGCCAAACAACCCAGTGTACAATGTTAGGTGTGGGGTAAGTTTTTAAGGAATTT
Organism: Petromus typicus; assembly: GCA_004026965.1. NCBI lineage: Eukaryota > Metazoa > Chordata > Mammalia > Rodentia > Petromuridae > Petromus > Petromus typicus. The sequence continues at coordinate 49,794 of PVIR01001373.1, read as the reverse complement.
ACTGAAAGGGGCCAAAAAAAGTAGTCAAAACATATTTCATTTAAGGTTTCTTTGAGTGAAGCAGTGAGATTTCAAATTTTAAAATTAACAACAACACAACAAAAGAAAACACTAAGTTCTCATGCTGCTCCTATCAGCACAGGGAAAGAACCCATTGGTTAGTATATCATTAACCAGAATCCTCCCCAGGGTGTGGATCACACAAACAATCCCAGCTATGCTCATTTAATTCTCAGTGTGTGCTCTCAGAGCCCGACAATGCCATTCTGTCCCTGGAATTTCTGGGTGACACTGGTATGTCATGCTTCTTTCCCTAACAGTACCCAGATGGTGCCAGGAGAAGACTTTCCACCTGACTGAGAAAGCGAATCACACAGGTGAGCTGACTGCTGGTGAGGGAGGCTGTTCCACCAGGCACGTGAGAAGGAGAAATCAGAACTGCTGCAGGTCTTGTGAGACCTCTTCCTTGCTAATGATTTTTATGACCAATAGCGAGGAGCACCCTGTCAAGTTCATGTGTATCTTCAGATTCAAACGTTTAAACCCCAACCTTCCTAAAAAGAAGTAAATATGAAACCAGCCATCTTGAACTCTTTGTACCCTGTGACCATGTAACCTTTATCCTCCCTCATTCTACCAGGTATAACTCCAGCTCCATTTCATAATTTATCTACCTGCATCCTATGATAGTTTGACCTCTAACTTCGCCATTCCACTAGAAAGGCTTTTTCCTACACCACCGACGACTTGGTTGCCAGCCCATGGCAGCCATGTTTGGTTTTTGTGTTCTTTTATGCTTAGCTCCTTTTAAAACTATCAATGTCATCTTTTGCAACACTTCCCATTTGCATGATTGTTGCCTCTTGGAAAGCCTCATTCTCTTTCTTGACCATGTGACCTACATTCCTTTTTCCAAGTTTACTGGTTGTTTGAATTCTGCCCTCAGTCTTCTTTTTTACTTTACTTAATACAATTTCTCTGTTGGATACCATCCAGTCTCACAGCATATCAATTATTCCTAGATCTGGACCCTAATTTGCATTGTTGTGATTCAATTTCTAAGTGTCCCTTATACATTCAATATGGATAATCTGAAAACACTCAAAAGACAAAATTTTAAAATGAGGTAAATCATCTTTTCTTTGAAGTGCTTTCTACTTCTTGTAGTCTTAATGTGGTTACTAATATCAGGCGCTCCCTTGGATCTTGGAAGTCTACAGAGCTTCCCTTTAGCTTCCTGACACTTGTTCAACCACTGCACTGGCTGTCTTCAAGCTTTATTGACCTTGGCTTACCCACATGGTGTTTCTCACATGACTTTCTGAAGCACTTGGCTGCATTTCAACGGGATCACGCCATTCTTTGATTTCTGATCTCTCAGGTGTCACCACTGGTCTGTCTTTGCAATCAAACTTATTTTCATAAAAGAAACTTCTCACAAGCTTGTCTCTGTCCTTTTGTCCCCCCTTTAATCAACACATTATTTTGGTAGCAGTGACTGTGCACAATGCATCACAGCATCTCCCCTCTTATTCCTTCTGTGACTTCAAATACCATAGCCTCGAGCCGTACTAAACCATTGACTATTTTCTTAAGTGGAGCATAATTAGCAGGTAGCTTCTACCTTATAAGTCAGAGGAGGAAAGTGTACTTTACAAGGTTCAACACACATCATCACAACCCCTAGCCTTCTCTCAAAGCATGATTTGATTTCTTAACATATTTCTCTGTAATTATTGTTTAAATGCCCACCTATATATACTGGAGTAGGCCTCAGCCATCAAATGTTGCACTTTTATAATTATTAGACCAAAGTAATTATATCACATCTGTTATGGTTAGTATAATTTCTCAAAGTGTCACAGGCATGATGGCTGAACTGTGTTGATCCTAGGTCTAAAGGACACCAAGGTTCACACAGGTTGAATACTCATTACCTGAAATGCACAGGACTGGAAATGTATTTCAGAGTTTGGAATATATAAATATACATAATAATGATGCAATCTGGCAACAGGACCTAAGTTTAAACACAAAACCCATTTCTATTTTGTGTAAACCCTATGCGTACTGCCTGTAGGTAAGTCTATGTCATATTTTAAATAATTATATTCATGAAACAAATTTTGACAGTGTCACATTTTCCACTGAGAACATCATGTCAGCACTCAAAAAGATCCAGCTTTGGAATCTGGATTTCCAGATCAGGGATATCTAACCTATACTCTATTTTCTGCGGTAGGAAAGCCTTCTGTTTTGTCCTTGGCAGAAAGTATCACTATGGATGAGGAAAGAGGGCTCTGCAAATATATCAGGAACAACTGCATGTATAAGAATAAATCACCTAACATCCCAGCCATAGACAATAAATGAGTCGATGGCAACACTTTGGTAGTTCTTGTAGATGATCACATTAATTTCCATAAAATCCTAAGAACATAATTGTCTTTAGCTTGCTAAGAGAAGGCAGCAGTTCAAAAATATAGTTGTAATTCACATGCTGTGTTATCTGTGCTTGGAGTTTTGCATCTCTTCGTGCCTGTAGGTCTCTGCTTAGCCACAGAGGGAACCTGCTTTACTTTTCCTGCTGCTGACGGCACCTCTGGCAGCAGGAAAGACCCAGCCATCACCAGAACTGTAAGAGTCTGCAATGAACATTTGCCTTTGGTAGATGAACAAATCAGAGCACACAACTCAAAAACACAGCCAGCCAAAATGTACTTCAACCTGTCAGCAGCTTTCTAAGTAGCCAAAAAGACTTATGTAACTACACACTCCTCCATTCAAGGAGAGTAGAGTCCTAATGAGTCCTGAATGGTTAGTAGAACTCTGACTACTTCATAGTCAGAACAAGGAAGGAGAAAGATAAAGCCTTATGGAAGCATCCAGAGAAACTGACAGGAGGTTAACACAGTGATCATATTGCCTTAGACGAGTACAGCAATAACAGAAAGACTTTACAGCTGGTACTATGCTGTTCCATTTACATAGCTTTCTTTTCTGGGTGTTCATAGGCCTTGCATAAGACAGAATTTCTTATACAACTAGAAAATTTGACTCAAAGATGCTATGTGAATTGTCTGAGGCTGCACATCTACAAAACAGCAGATCTGGGTTACAAATACAAGTACATATTGTTTCAGAATAATCTTTCCCTTATACATGGTGTTGTCTTAATTCAGATATATTTCTGACCATTCTTTCAGGATCATGTCGGGGAATATGTGATTTTCTGCAGTAAAAGAAACTCACTGCCTTTCTGGATGAGCCTATGTCAGTCTTTTGTTCACAGATCCCAGGACTGTGCAGAAAATTTGCTGCAGTGATTAAGTTATTTGCAGTTTAAGTTATTCCTTAGTTACGCGCCTCGAGGAGTCTGCAGTTTCATAGGTTCTGAGCAGCCTGTTCTGTTGGCCTTCTCATTCCTAGCATGGCTTGGTAAAGGCTCCAAAAATGTTGATATATTAACTACAGAACAACTCGTTTATAATTTAAAATTATATGGATTTTGATAACAACTTTTTATTAGAAAAATTAATTTTGAAAACATAATTACTACATAAACAACAAACAACACATTCTAAAGAGAACATTGACATGATCTACCAGTACTATGAAGCTGTTCTATTTTAACTCATTATGACCTGTGAGATAACAGAAAAGGGTAGGTGGTAATAGTTTACTTGGCCAGTTTGCATTAGAATCTTGGATCCCTCAGTGAATAGACATATTGCCAAACTTCATTTTGGGAGGAACTAAGAGAGAGATAGACAGACAGACAGACAGACAGACAAACAGAGAGACAGAGAGTGTATGTTAAAATGAGTGTGCATGGTCACTTAAGGCAGCTATAAGGATAGAATGACCAGGTGAAGCATTCAACAAAACATAATAGACTAAGGAACATTACTGGCTCGATGTAGTGGGAGCCAAAGAATCTTGTTCAAAGGCTAAAATCTGGATGTGAAATGGAAGGAAAGCATCACAGTGAAAGAAACAGTGGAAAGACAGATAAAGTGGGGCAGGACCACAATTTAAGGTGAAAAGGTAGGTCAACCTGAGGAACCAGAGAGTTTGCGCAATAGGTAATAGTTGTGATTACTTAAAAGGCATTGATAATTATGTGAAAGAAGTATTCTTTCTCTGGGCCAAGGGAGCTCATAAAACCTCTCTTTTCTTCTTTTCTTTCTCTTCCTTTCTTTCTTTTTTGCAGTCCTGGGTACTGAGCTCTTGATCTTGCATTTGCAAGGCAGGTGTGGAAAATCTTCTTGAGTTGTGGGACCCTACTTAACAGCATGTTTTCAGAACATATATTTGCTGACAAAGTGGACTATTGGTGTCAGGACTCTGTGGAGAACATTGGTGGTGGACAAGGTAGGATGGATGCTGTCCTATGTAGCCACTACTTAAACTAGATGCATGCAGGAAGGAATAAAGGCACAGATAACTAGAGTGGTGGGGACAGAAATGGGCTCAAAGTCTGCAAGGAAGGACAAGCAGCCAGGCATGATTAGCATGTGCTCATAGTGCTTGAAAAGCTCCTGGGGGAAGGATAGTGATGTATAGCCAAGAAAAAGAAATTCACGGGAAAAATGGGGCAAAGTCAGAGTTGAAACATTTAATTTTCCAGAACACAATAATCAAGTAGTCTACCTCATTCTGGTTAGACAAAGCGTTTAAGAAACAAAGCATATACATTCCCAGGTAATCAAAGCATAGGGTGTGCTGCTGGCATTTGTGTTACAGAAGTAATAAAAATACATACTTTCAAAATGCAGAATCAAAACACATTGTAATCTTTTTCTCACCACAACATAAATGCAAACTACCACATTTCCCAGCTTCCAGCTTAATAGATGTTTCTTAGTTTCTAGGTTTCTAAAACCACTGGGAAACATGTTCAGTGACCTTAATTAGTACCAGAGCAAAGAAAGAGGAGAAAAGGGCAGTGAAAGGCAGAAGAGGTCTACAAGAGAAAGACACTGTACAAAAGGAGTCAAGGTCACCCAGCATGCAAGTTGTGCTCCCACTAGGCTGTTGGGAACTTTTACCAACTCCATCTCATCTTTTGAACAGCTTTTCTGAGGCCTGGAGACTTTAGAGTCTCCTTTTCTCTTGGTATATATTGTGGATCAGTAAAAATAGATTTGTCCATGTTTTTTCTTCTTCTTCTTCTTGGCGTTTTTGCTAATTCCACTAGCACTCTTTGCCTCAAGGACTTCAACTGATGCTGGGTGAACTCAGAAGCCAGGTCTACTTCTAGAAACCCTTGAGTATCCAGGAGATTTAAGAAAGCCCCGAAAACCCCCTCATCTAGAGGATCATGGTCTCGGAGAGCAGGTAGGGCAGCAGCAGGGGGCAGCTAGGCACCTGAGCTTAATCCTTCTTTCACACGCTGGACATCCTCAAACTAAGATTTGCTTAGGAAAGACAGTACTGTACAAAGAGACCCGGGAACCGAGTGGGGGAAGCTCTACCTTGGGTGCAGGAGGGGTAGGTCCTGTGCAGGAGCTGCCTCCCCTCCTGGGGGTAAGCAAGGGATGGAGGAGGCCAGGGCAAGGACCCTATTCCAGGGGTCCTTCCAGATCTACCATACCTTGCTTTGGAGCAGGAGAAGTAAGACTGTAACAGGCCCTGCTCTGTCCTTAGAGATCACCCAGCAAACTGCATCATGTCCCGTCACTTCTAAAGGGCAGGCAACTAGAAGAAAGGGAAGTGTCCTTTAAGCCATCAGTCCCTGTCATCTTTTTGATGACTATCTTTCTCAATTTATCACTGACTTGTCCAACTGCATGCACGAAACCCCCAAAGATCTATAAAACCTGAGATTTAAACTATGCATCTCTCATTTAACTTCCTCTATGGATGAGATATAATGAGAGTTGATTCCTGTGACAGTGCTCATAGCTGAATCATAACTTTTTCAAACAAAAAGACTCAGAAGGAATCATTGAAAAATTCCCTTACGTTTTGTGTATTTAATTTTTCTTAGATTTATAGTTTTCTCATTCTTTTGTTGGCTGCTACACAGGGAAGGTTACCTAGAAGGTGAAAAATCAGAGGAAAAGAAAATACACAAGGGAACGACTGTCATTCAGTTCATCCCTGACTAAATTACTGGCTCATAGTGCATGACATTGACATGATAATTACCTAAACAGACATTCCACTTATTTTCATTTTAAAGCAAAAGGAAACTTTAAAGTGTTTCCTGGTATATCAACGTTCCCTGGAAACTGCATTTTACTTAAGCTACTTCTAACTTCCTCAAATTAAGGCAATGTATAAATGTCCGGTTGTTTTATTAACCACTATTATATTTTCCCACCCCCTGTTCCTGACAGCAGCTTGTATCTCCGTGCTTTCCCAAAGGCATTTCATGATCTAGCTGGACAGGCCAGGGGATTCTTACTTCTAGCCAGTGTTAATCAGTACATCTGCAGGTCACTTCACAAGGTCCCCAGAGATAATGAGACTCAAAACTGTCTCAGCAGGAGAGGTGAAGGCAGCACAGGCAGCCATGGGACTAGAGCAGGAACATGCCGTGGACCTGTCCAAGGCCAGGGGTCAGGATGCGGCTGCTGGGCGGGGGTCTGGGAAGAGCCCTCAGGAGGCGTGGCCCCTCCTGTCAATATTCAGTCCCACTCGCTCAGTTCCCTGTCTATCAAGATGATCTCTAGGGCACCAGCGTCTCTTAGGCCCCACCCACTCTTCCTATTCTTGGACTGTAATAAACAGATCAATACAAACCCCGAGAAACAGGCCCAGATGCCAAAGACACAACCCAAATCTCCCTGGCACAGTTTTCAATTTCCAAACTCCTTGTCCATCTCAGCATACACAGATCTTAGGGTACAAAAGAAGAATACAGGTCTACCTACCTTTTCGGAAACTAAAACAGCGTTTGATTCTCCTGTAGGTAGTTTTGGGGATGAAGGCCGCGGGAGCGAGGGCACCTGAGGGCCGCCCCCCAGAGCTCCGGTCTTCAGGCATCATTCAGGCCTTGTGTTCTGCACTCAGTGCCGGTGCCTCACACCCTGCCTCTACGCGGAGCCCCGCAGCCTCCTTGTCATTGTGGTGGGTGGGTTAGGTCTAAAGTGCGATTCCGACAACTCCAAGTCATCCATCAGCCAGCTCCGGCCTTACGAATAAGTTACCAACTCTTTTTTCCTCCTTTGTGTCAGAAAACTTCTTTTTTTCCTTTGGCCTAATCCAGGGAGATTGTAAGGTATTCTTTCGAAAGTTTCTGCAGACATTCCAAAATGTCACAGGCACAGAGCCGCAGTGAGGGAGCCGCACCACCCATGGACTGACTGCAGGACTTGTTTGGTTTGTCTCGCTTTATTAAGAACTCTCTCCTCAGCGGGGGCTGAGGTGCCTCTAGGAAGATCAGCAAATAGCCCGGAGCACCAGAAAGAGGAACAGTGACAGCCAGGCGGCTGGGGAACTCTTCAGGAGCAGTCCTCGCCGGCTGCTTTCATCTGAGGAAAACGCGGGGAGGAGAAGGAAAGCACCTCGTCCAGACGGCGTCTCGGTGGGTGCGGGAGGGGCTCGCCAAGGCCTGCCTCGCGCTTCTCGCTCACTGCGCCCGCATCTCTGACGCTGGTGGGGGGAGGCTTCCCGGCCTTCCAGCTCCCGGGAGCCCCGCGTCAGAACAGCCGAGAGCCCATTCGGGAGGCGCCGGTGGTGGTGGTGGTGCAGCAGCCTCCCGCCCTCCTCCGCTGCTCCCCGGCTCGGAGAGAGCGGGGCGGGAGCTGGCACGGCTGTGGCTGCCTCGTCACAGCTGTGGCTGCGGCTGCCTCGGTGCCGCCGGTCACACGCAGCAGGTGCAGTCACACGCCGGGACAGCGCCTGCCTCTTCTACGGGGAGCCCTTCCCTCGCCTGACTCTGCCTCACCTCCCAGCCAGATCCGGCAGCACCTGCACAGCGCCGGCCCAGCCCCTCCCGCAAGCCACAGGGCACCCCGAAGCACTGGCCCAGGGGCAACTTGCCACCCCCTCCTCCCCTCCCATTTATTCTTTTCCTATACAAGACTTGTTTTTCCTCAGGTCTATGCAGTTGGACTCATTTTCAGGTGATCATTTAAAGTGCAGATCTTCAAAACACGTATGTCACATATATGAATGTGCATGTCTATAAAATAAAATTATCCAGTGCACCAGCAAAGGACAACTGCAGGACAAACCAGCCATGTCTACGTGTAGGCTGAACGCGCACAGGTATTTTTCTGGCTAAGCAGCTTCTGTATCCTGGGACTCAGGCCCCCACCGCATTCAGTCCCAATCTCCAAATAATTCACTCCTTAGGTTAATCATTCACCTACTGGGCTGTTTCATCAGCAGATCTAGAATGCTAGGGCTTTAACCCCAGCTGACCCCCAAGGCCTCCCGCGTCCCTGGCAGCCCTTAGGAGGACCCCTAGCATTGAGAAGGCACCAGTGAAGAGCGTGCCCGGTGGGTCAGACGATGCCAGCCGATTTCCCACCACTGCTGCCAACGCCGCTGCCACAGCACAGTACTAGGAAGGCAAAGGCCCCCAGTGTATCTTGGTACAAGCAAGAGGGGTGCAGCGTGTGCTAGGAGCACCTAAGCCGACTGACTGCCTGGCGCATGGAGATTGGCTAGGAGTTGGGTGATCTCGGGGACTTGGAGCTTGGAAGATAAAACAACTTTGTCTCATTTTCTAATTTTGCCAGTAAGGAAACCAAAGATGAGGAAAGGCGGGGAAAAAAATAAAAAGACAAACACCACTCAGCTGATCTGCGTCTGAGCAGGACCACATTGTCTCAGCAAGAAACCTCAGCTTGTTCAGGGCTGATTATGCATAAGAATTATTCACAGAGGGCTTTACTGTCTCGCTGGCTCTCCCACTCAATTCTGCAAGAAGACAGCAATGTATAAGAGGAATCTAATTTTGTGAGGCACTATATAAAGCTAAGCACTCTGAGCTAGTGGGAAATGAATGGATTCTCACACTCCTTTGATGCTGGGCTAGGCACTTCCATGAATGCTGCCTCCAAAACAATTACGAAGAACCCTAGTGTAAAAACCAATGTAAAAGAGAAGGAAGAAAGGAAGGAAGGAAGGAAAGAAAGAAAGAAAGAAAGAAAGAAAGAGAACTCCCCTAGACTAAATAACTGTTTTGACATTCTAATTTTCTAATTATTGGGTATACTTGTTAAGTAAACACTGTGCTGTTCTCAGCATTGTTAACAGGGTAACAACCCCTAGGGCTGTTTTTAAACAGACAGCATGGTCAAGTTACCTACATTCAGTACTGCATTTTGTTAGCAGCTAGCAAGTTAAAAGGGAACGTTCTGCTTTTCACATTTTCACTGTTCTTTCCCCCCCATCTGAAAGTTTGTCATAAATTTGCTTTAAATGATAAAAATAGCTAGAACTCTGCAACCTTGGATTTTATAATTTTCTCTAAACAGTATTTAGTTTTTTAGGCAAGCATTTTAGGTGTTTCCTATAATTTACTCAAATGTCCCTTCCTGTAGCACCAAAGAAGGAATATTTTGTATATATAAGCTAAATCAAGACAAACTTAAGTGCATCACAAACGATTTTTAAGAATAATCAATTATAAAACTGGCATAGTGGATTAATAGCCAGCTCTCTGATAGCTGTATTTAAAATGAATCTAGATAGTAGAGTGTTTGAGTCAGTGTTTGAAGCACTTTCTATTACAAATGTCTGTACAGATTTTGCAGGATGGAAAGTAGAAACCAGGTCATCTTTATTTAGGATTATTAAGGTCTGAGATCCATAACTATGATGGAAAAGAAAATATGTTCTGTTATGGCAATTCAGATATTTTAATAGTTTTACTAAGATGTAATTCATGTATCTTAGAACTTACTCATTTAAAAATACACTAGTCAGTGTTTTTTAGCACAAATATGTGCTATCACCACCAGCATCAATTCTAGAGTACTTTTTATTTAAAAATGAAACAAAACTCATACATTTTTCCTACTGTTCTCCATTTTGCCTCTGCCCTCTACTCCAACTCTAAGCAACCACTAATCCTTTCTTTGTTTTTATAGATGGACGCCCTGTTCTACCCTTTCATTTGAAGGGAACCATACAATGTGTGATTTTTGTGACTCCACATAGAATGACACTTTTTTAGACTCCTTGGTGTTGTAGCATGTATCAACGCTTCATTCTTTTGCACTCCGAATAATAATCCATAGTGTGGATTATTATCTATCCCGAGTGTGATCCAGAGTGTGATCCATAGTCATGCATCACTTGACAGTGGAGACATTTGGGGAAGTGTTCTCAGGCAGTCATCCTGGAGTACATTTAAACTAAGTGATACAATTTCATGACAATACCATCATACATGTGGCCCACGGTTGACCAGAACTTAGTTATGTTGACGATGATGTATCACATTCTTTTTATCCATTCTGTTCATGCATTCATGCATGGATGGGCATTGGGGCTGTTTCCAGTTTTTATACTTTTTTTGGTGTTGTCACTTCAGAGATTTTTGAAAGTCTCAAATTCTATGTATCAAACTATCATACATTGAAAACTATACTATCAATAAGGCATAGACTTATAATTCTGAACTTTTTACTACCTATGTTAGGAAAAGGTTACATTAATGTGCTATAAAGGAGGAGGAAACTCCAGTTTTCTCCCTGGTTTTGTGACTTACTGTATAACACTTTTCTTAATGTTCTAATTGCAAAGTGTGGGATAGAACTAAAATAATGACTTTAAAATATTTTAAATCCATTAAAAGCTTATTTTTAATGAAACATTAAGTAGAAATTTAATATATAAGATCAAGTTTTGTTTTGTTTTGTTTTGAGACAGGTTCTTGCAATATAGTTCAGGGTGGCTCTGAGCTCACTATGTAGCCCAGGCAAGACTCGAACTCACAGCAATCTTCCTGCCTCTGCCTTCCAAGTGCTGGGATTATAGGCATGACCCACCACACCTGGCATTGTATGTGATACTGATTGCTGGTGGGCATCAGTCACCATGCCTGACATTGTTGTATGTGTTTATCAGGGATTGAACCCGTGACCTTGTGCTTGCAAGGCAGGCACTGGACCGACTGAGCTAAATCCTCAGCCCAATATCCAGTTTCTCAACTGTATAAATTGATTGTTTAAAACTCAAATTTATAACATTGAAAAACATGTTCCATCAGTATGAATAGAATAAATTAATATTAATGAGTCCTTGATATCAAAAATTTTGGGTGACAGTTAAAATCTATTACAGTGAATATCCAGTTTGGCTTTGTATTCTATATTAGCTTCAGAAAATTCAGAAAATTCAGATAAAATTCGGGAATCACAAAACATTTCTTGCAAATCGAGCAAGTAACTTAAAAGCTTGCCTAGCAGTCTCATAACATTTTCCAATTAAACAAAGAGGCCAGGAGAAGATTTATTGTTTGTAGCATTATTTTTTAAAAAAAATATACTCGAGTTATGAATTTATGTTTAACTCTGGGAACTTGCTCCAGAGGATAAAGTATATAAATTAATCAGCTACTAGTGCAGCTCTTCCAGGTTCATAGATTGAAAGTTTATATTTTGTTCTTGCTCAGTCTCACTGGGACTGTGAGAACTCTGGGCTGGTGGGATTACCTGGGATATTGGACAAACTCACTGGATCTCACTTATTTTTCTTGAGGAAAGAACAGAGGGAAGAGGAGAAAAGGAAGCAAACAGCACACGAGGAAAATAATCCAGTAAACAAAACCTGCCTCAGCAAATATTAAGGCTCCTCTGGAGCTCCTAAGCCCCAGGAATCTAAAGAAGGAGTGGGGAAAAGAGGCTTTATAGAAACATTAGAAACTATGAGAGGATGCTTCCTCAGATCCCCGGATGTTCGGCCTACGAAGTTCCCACAAACTCCTCCCCCCTGGAAGTCTTCACTTCCTCTGTGAAGAGAAGAAAGGAGAACTTGCTGAGACTCGAGGTTAGGGTCCAAGCTTGTGGGTTTTTCTAATGTTCTACTTTCTTACTTGCCTGTTTGGGGCTATGGGAAGGGTGGGCATATACCCTGGCATACCAACTACAACAGCATGAGAGCTAATGCAGCACTATCAATACTTATCTTGGTATAATAATTACACACCAGATTGTTACCAGGTAAACTGAAGTGAGTGGTCACCTGTTTAGAGAACTCCCCTCTTCTCTAATAGGAGGTAAAACTAAAAAGTAGATAATTTACAGACATGCATCATGTATCTAGTAAGATATCAACATGGCTCCAATGAATCTTGACTGCTTCAGTTCCTCCCGCTCCTTTTTGGTACTGAAAGTTGAACCGACTCTCTTATCTGCTAAACATATACCTTCCCATTAGCTACCTTTCCAGCCCATTATTAATTATTTTAACTTAATCCAATTTTATAACTTTTAAAGCTAAGTTTTAAAATTTACTCTATGATATAAAATTATCAGTCAGCCTTAAAAACATCTATGTGGGGGAAATTCCAGAGTACTGACAATACATGAAAGAGAATGTGTAATAAATACCAGTATTATTACTGGTTTATTAAGTGTGAATTGGATTTGATACAATTTACTTTCACTCCAGGTACAAGAAAGAATTAGGCTTTACACCCTTAGAAATACAAAAAAGGTGATGGAAAGATATGGTGAATGTTCCAATTGGGAAAAAAGAACAAAAAAACTTTTTACAACAAAGGCACATTGCCAAGAGTGATAGGATAAATGTATTGGAATGGAAAGGAAGAATTTTGAAGGGGACTAATTGTAATATTTTTTTTTACTATAATAACTCTTTTAATTTAAACATTCAGTGTATGTTTTGATCACCCTGAATTGATCAAACAATTTTGGTAATTTCTGTGAAATTAAAAAAATATATACATATATATGTGTGTGTGTGTGTGTGTGTCCATGTCCTTGTCCATTTCATTTTAACCAGATCTGGCACTGTGCAACTTCTGGCCCTTCCCTATTCCCTAAAGCCAAATGGCCATGGAAGAAAGTGTTTTGAATGGATTTAGCACACAAGGCAGCCAGGACAACGCATCTAAAGACACTCAGGAAAGAGGACTTCCAGAACTGCTTCAGAAAGTGGAAAGAACAGTGGGATCAACATGTTCTACACAAGGGGGAAGATTTTGAGAGGTAGTAATGGTGATAAGCCTCTTACTGAAATACGTTTTTACAAATTTAAGCACTTGCCATATGTATTATTTTACCACATATGTTCACTGTAGATAAATATTTTCAGATCCTTATTTTGGGGTTCTATTTGTTTAATTTTTTTTCTTTAAATAATTTTTTTCTATTTATTTCATTCTCCTTTATGTTTCTTAATAAATCAAAATCCCATCTTCTTTTGTCCTTCCTGTTCTGCTGAGAGGGCTTTCTGGTGTATTGCATTTTCTACAGTGTAGTAACTCTTTAGAGTATCAAATACCCATTTTATCTATACCCACTTGCCTGATCTAAAGCATTTGTTTAACAAACTCCAACAAAGATTTCATTCTCATCAAAAGTTTGGATATTATCTTTTGATTACATGGAGTGATTGAGAATTCAGACCCTTTCCAAGCTTACTAATCAGACATGTATAGATATTTCTAATCAATGTACACTTCTTACATGATATATGATATCTCTCCAGGAGTTAATTAGCTACCAATAGTGTTGAACAGCTTACTGTTCATTTCAGTATTCATCCATCTGAATATATGATGCGACAGCAAGTCTAGCTGAAAGCAACACCCAGGTTGTTCCACCTTTCCACTTTTGTGTGATTTGAATGCATGCTTACCTCCTCCAAAAGGTCCCCATATGACCCGGCGGATGGACTTCACCCAGTCCTCCATATCAGTCTGGGTGCTCGCCATGAGGAGGTAGCTCTCATGATTGGCAGTCATCCGATCACGATCGCCTCCTGGGAAAACACATTGGCACATTCAGAGGAAGTCTCCCCAGCTTCCCAGGGTGTCCCTGAAACTCAGGCTGGGCTAAAATGCAGCACGTGCAAGGTCCTCTCCAGTGAATTGGAATGATTTATCTTAGCTTCTGAGTGAGGGGAAAACTGCTTAAAAAGGAAAGGCTCTTTCCTATATGTCCAGGAGCAGGCTGGACACCAAATGTCATTCCCCACAAAGCCTGGGATTTTTGTCCTAGCAACAGCCCATAGGGGTACATTAACCCATAATCCAATCCATTCAAGGGCAGCTGCTGAACAAGCAGAAAAGCAGAGATGGCGTGGGAGATGCAGAAGGTGGAATCATAGCAGAATCACTATTATCTAAAGCAAGCACTGAGCCCTGCGTAGTGTAGACACACCAGGCTCCCAGGATGTCCCAGGACATAGAGTGAGCACTCCGAGAGAGGGTGGGCCACCACATAGACCACTTCTGAGCTTCCACCCATTCCTGATTTCTGGATGAGGAATCTCGTCTTCCCAACCTTATCTTCTAAAAGCAGACTTCAGGAAACCCACTGGTACCTCCCTACATTTTTCTCACCCCTTCCAAACAAACAAAAAACCCTCATAAAGTTAAAAACTTGTATGACCCCTACACTAAATTCAAAGTGCTAGACTTCCCAAGCATGTAATTCAATTCTTTAGAAATCTTTTATGGTACATTGAGTTTCCTTGGTGACTTAACTTTGCCATTTACAAAACAAAGACAAACACCCTTGACCTTGAAAGGGTTCTTGTGGTGTGGTGGGTGGTCCTCCTCCTTCTTCACATGGATTGGACGAGTCTTTCTGAAGACAGCTCTCATGCAATGTATTTTGCCTCTTTTTGAAAATAACAAGCCGTGTTCACAGAAGCAATAATTAAAAAAAGGAATGGTATTTCACTGCATTCTGATCATATGTTAATATTTGACTCAGATGCTCAAGTATCTACCAACCTTTAATTTTCAGTAAGTGCATTCACCTTGCAGGCTTGGTTGAGTTAATTCATATTAAAAGCTCTATTCTGTTAGAGGTTGTGTGGTTGCTTGTGAGCAAATCTGAACACCTCTGTGAGCTTGCAGGCTCACACACACTGTACGCAGCACTTTTCTCACACTGACTACACAACATTCCTCTTCACCCCGTCACACTTGCCCTGATTCATATATTGCTTTGACCTCACATTTGACCTCAGTCAAAGGGCTGAGAAGCCATCACACATTGCTTTGAAAACTACTGGCTCCAGTTTGTACCTGAATTCCACTGGACCTTTTCATGGGGGAGGGGTGGGAATAAATATTGAACCCCAGGCTTTCAAACTACTGAACTACACCTCAGCCTGCCTTTCTGCCCTTCTCTCCCTCTCCTTCTCTTTCCTTCCTTCCTTCCTTGTCCTCCTGCCTCTCTCTGTCTCTGTCTGTCTCTCTTGGTGTCTCTTTCTGTCCATTTCTCTTTCTCTCCCCCCTGCCCCCCGCTCTCATTTTGAGACAGATTTTTGCTGAACTCTCAGTTTCCTGGGCTAGGCTCACACGTGCCTCCTTCTGCCTCAGCTCCTAAACTGCTGCCATGCCTGGCCCTGTGGGGGCTTCTTGCTTTGTTCCTCTAGGTTGAGAAGGACAAGTATTCTGATCTTGAGATAAATTTGCAAATCAAGTAAAAGATCAGAGAGATCAGTAACTGGAAGCCAACTAGTTGAGCAGCTGGAATTGGTGTTTTGTGTTTTAATACAAGGACACAGGACCAGGGAAAGGGTCCAAGGGCCCAGATCACACAATTTTCCCAATGTTGAAACAACTCCAGGGAGGCCAATTGGCATTTTGAGCAGCTTGAATCTAAAAAGTATAGACTCAAGACTGAGGGAAGACTCAGCTTCAATCTTCTTTCTTGACCCTGCTGTTAAGGTTCCAGGGAGTGCATGGATTTTAATTGTACATTGGGAGCAACACACCTATGTATGATTTGTCAGAAGTAAATGAAATAAAGTGTGCACAGCATTAGGCTAAAAACTCTGTAATCATTAATTTTGTCTCATTTAACTGTCTCCAAAATAAGCAACACAAAAAGGAAAAACAACACCAGATTGTCTTCAGAGGTATGGTATCTAATGTGTACTTGGGAACAGTTAGTAAATCATCACAGAGATATTTAGAAAATGTTTCTTTGATATATATGGCACATAAAAACCACATTAAAATTAAATACTGCTTATGTTCATAAATCTCCTATACATTTGTGGCTGTACAAGATAGAAGTGGCAAAAATAATTAAACGGGAAAATAAAAAGATGCTCTGTTTGGTCAGGGACAGTACTAAGATTCTGTTCTGTATTCTGATCCATTCACCTCAACGCAGCACTGAGCCAAAAAAAAATTACCATTTTCAAATCAGAATATTTTAATTATTGCCTCTGCCTGAAGGATCTGCACAATTCAGACAGCAATATCCTGCTGTGTCACTCCCAGGCTGGGCAGAGGCAGCCCTCGTAATGAGGATGAGTGCCATTATCCTGACTCTGTGTTTGATTTTTATCTCTGCCCATTTGTGTCTAACCCTGATTCTCATTCAGACTGTCAATCACAGGCATGAAATCCCACCTGGAATTTACACCCCACCTTCAGTGTAGCAGCAAGAAAAAGAGTTAGAAAAATCTTTTTATGAGTTTCAGTGGAAACAGACCCAATGTGATAGCAACATTGATATACACCTATATGGTCTTCCCTCTTGACCCACAGTTTTGCTCTTTGAGGTGTTAACTCTCAACTGACTGAGGATTGAACATTATTAAATGGAAAGTTCTAGAAACAAACAATGTGTAGGTCTTAAATAACTGTTCCCATGATGCATCATTATATGTTTTCACATTATTGGTGTTAATCTCTTAGTGTGTGTTAAATTAATCTCTTAAATTACAAATTCAGCACATGTAGGTTTGCACAGAAGCACATGTAATTCATACAGGGCGGGTTTTGGACATCCACTGGGGGGGTCTTATATCTGCTGGTGACAAGGTAGGCTGACTGAATAGACACAAATTAGATACTTGTTAAATAGACAGTTTTTAACTAAAGATGCCACCTGTGACAGTGCATAAGACTTTACTTCTAAGAACTTATTATTGGGCCTTGTGATTCGAGGAACTCACAAGTAATTTTTCAAATACATCATTCAACGACTAAATGCACTTGGAATTGAACTTCCAACCTAGCAGATCTAGTAGGTTCCCTCTCTTTGTTGGAACTTTGTGGTGTTCAATGGTTCACTTATTCATTTTAGAACCGAAAACTCATTCAAGAGATAAAATCTTAGAAAACTAAACCAAATCAAACCCAAAATCCCACACTGAGCTCCAATTAACACTGGGTTTAACCATGCGTTGGCCATCTCCAACCATACTATGTGTGTGAGCCTTGTATTATATCATATATAGGCCAGTACACATACTCCATCTCTGATATCTATGTAGTTTTCATTTTAAATACTATCTTAAACAATAATGGCTTTGTGCACATTTGTAAATGATGCACTATAGCAACTTCTAGGTGATAATTTCTTTCAGTAGCAATAATTTAGGACTTGTGTTAAAATTTCAAAGATTTGTGATATTAAGTAAACTAGACCATATCCTTTCATTTTACTTGTTAATGTATAATAGAATGTATTTGTACATTTAATCAAGTTCTTCTCCATATTTATATTTGATATATACTTATTTTTAACTGTGTATATTTGCACAGGGGTAGCAGCTTATATTCTTGGCATAAGAAGTTTAGAGAAGCAGCTCATCTTCTAAAGAAAAATTCCCAACTTTAAAAACTCTATTTTGTTTTCTTGGTTACTCATGTTCAGTGAGAGTTTTCAAAGGAGATCAGCACTGCTCAAAGTATACACTATACCGGGAAACCAGGACTTAGTGACAAAAGGGACTGATATTATTATGCATAAACCCTTCTAAGAGTTACATACATTTGTATGCATGTATGCTCCAGTAAACAAACTTTTAAAGATATTCAATGAATTTGTCTTTAATTTTATTTTTAAACAAGTTAACTGCCTTCACAGACATCTGAGTTAGCATCTAAGACAAAATTCAGTACAGACCTGAGACCATTCAAGGAACACTTCCAATGTTGTTAATGATTTTAAGGGTGAAATGTTTCCTCATTCCTAAGTGCAAATTAGGTGAAAACTAGACTATTATGCTATCCACTTTCTTATAGCTTACCAAAACTACTTTAATGTTTCAAGCAGAGAAATTCATTTTTCCTTGTACAGCTGCAAGTTTTTTTTTTTTTTTTTAAGAATTACTCTCTCTATAAACCTACAATGGTGTCTCAATTCATGGAGCTTGACTCCTTCCAGGATTCTCATCTCATGAAGGTCATGAACCAAAGCAAATTTCCCTGTAAAGTTCAATATAAATTAAGCCAATCTTTTTTGAATCATATGTATATTTTTAATTCACAAAATTATGAAACAACATACAGTATGGTATGAAGAGAGAATGCTAATGTTGGTTGAGGTGACTTCTGTTGGGGGGAAAAGAAGGTGGGTGGAAAGGAGTTTATTGTTTGAAGGAAGAGTTCTTCTTAAGGACGTCTTGGAGATCTCCTTCAGGAGTCTCTGCTCTTCTCTGTTTCTTAGCTGAAGTCTCTTAGCTGCAAGGTCAATTTTTTTTTGGAAATATCTGTCAAGTGTCACTTGTTTTTTCTTGAAGCGCCCAATCTTCTGCAAATGAGATATCATGATATTTCATCAGATTCAACACTGTTTGTTAGAGTTACATTAGAATGGATATTCTCAAAGAGATTCTGCCACTCATTCCATTTTCCCATAATGGATTTTGTCACATCACCGCTAATCTCCTCTCTATCTTTCTCTTCCTCAGTGGAATGATCCTTAGTAAGCACCTTCTGCTGCTCATTTGAGTTCAGCAAGTTCTTCTGTCAGCAGCTCTTCTGGTTGTCAACAAGCTTCTTTGTATCAGTGCTGTTGAAGACATCCAGACCCACACTCTTGCCCATGGATACAATCTCCTCCCCTATCTGTGCATCAGACACTTCAAAGCCATGTTCAGTGACACATTCTGGACATAGTTTCCTGTGGGTGACAGGGGACGAGGACAAAGCAGAACCCTCATCGCAAACTCCAGTCCCCATGAGTCTCACAGCAACAGGTTTAACAAGTGACAAACAACAAAATTGGAACCTTGAGAAAAAGGCTGAGCCCAGGCTTGACTCTTGCTACAATGAGCAGTAGCAACAGAGACGACCACAGCTTTATTCAGTGCCAAGTCTCCACATCCGAATCCTAGCGTGCATAAGGCAGGGCAGATACCCACAATAATCCCTGTAGTTGAAGATATCGTAGGGCAGGGCAGATTTCCATTAATAATCCTCGTGTAATACTCCCAGTAGAGATCCCACAGGCTGGGGCCAATGTCATTAATAATCCTAGTAGTTGATCCCGCAGAGCAGACATCCTTAAATCCAAGTAAGTAAGTCATAAATCCTGCAGTTCTCAATAATTTCTCCAAGGTGTGTCTATAGCCTGGCACATGACAACTTCCCAGACTTTATCAGTGAAACTGATAACAGTGGAGGACATTGAAATATTTCTTCCAGAACTGTTTCAGAGTCAAGGATATCTCTTCAGTTACATTAAAACACTTGATGAAAAGTGCCTTTGTGTACAGCTTCTTGACATTGCAGTTCACTTGCTAGTCAATGGAGTATAGAAGGGTATGTTAGGTGAGGAGAACTTGAGCTTTATGAAGTCATACTCAGCATCTACATCATTCACCAAGGCTGGAGGTTGTGCTGTGATGGCATTATCCATCAGAAGGAGGAAACTTTTAGAAAGTTGATTGTCAGAAAGATATTTCCTAACCTCAGGCATGAAGACTTATATAGCCATTTCTGTGCACAATTGCACATGACCCAAGCTTTCTCATTGGCCCTCCACATGGCAGGCAGTCTGATATTGCTTACATTCTCTTCCTTGAATGCACAAGGGGTCTGGGAAAGGTACACCACTAATGGCTTAATCTTCGGATTGGCGTTTGTGTTCACACACAGCAAACCATTTTTGAGTGATGTAGATGTATCCTTTTGCCTTCATGAATTTCATGAATTCTCTCTTATAGGTTTCTGCAGAGGCCTTGCCAAAACTGGAAGCTTCACCATGTCTTAACACATGTGGACGTCCCTCCTCTTGTGGAATTTATCAAACCACCCTCTGCTAACCCTTCTATGCTGGTTTTATACTTGTCACCTGTTGTTCTTGTGGAGGAGTTTTCTTACAGCAAACCACTGCGATTCCCTAGCTCAGTCACAGGTCACAGCTCCACTAACACTATCACCTGCTATCTGTTTCTCATTCGTGCACCTCTTCCAGCACTTGTATCCTCTGCTTGGTTAACATTATTCCTCCTTTTGTCACATGAGCTCCTTTGATGGCATCTTTATTCAAAATACTCAAGATCTTGTCCTCTGAGGCTGGGCCAGTCACCCAAAGGCCACACACACATTTATAATTTCCTTCTTCAATTCAGTGGTTATTTTCTCTAAAACCTTCTCATCATTCTTGCTCTGTACTTGCTCGTCATCTTCATTACAGCTCTGACTCTCCTTTCCTGCCATCTTTTCTCTGCATTTTCTTTGGCACCATGATGGATTGAATAATACTGCACAGTACTGAATGTGCCAAAGAGAGCACAGAAAGCTTCACAGCAAGAATTTCCAAGTGTGTCAGCAACTGCGATCTCAACTGGACGAAGCCACGGCCATGTGTCAGAGCGGGTAGGATGGCCAGGGTTGTGTTCATCACCCAATGAGGAGTTGGCGAATAGAAGCACACTTCTGTCAAACAGCTCTGTTCACAGACTGACTTGTTTGAGAATATGAGTCTTCATGAATTGAGATATTGCTGCACTTTGGTCCTTCATTGCTGATAGAATTCTAAAGATGAACTGTAAGACTTAAAGTACTGGAATATAGTAAAGAGGAAAGCAGATGGTAAAAAGAGTTTTTCCTCTTATATGGAGACTGAAACCAAGTAGCTGTGAGATGCGAACAACAAATTATGGGCTTCTCTGGATAGATACTATCATCTATTACTGAATAACAATAAAAATAAGAAAACAGCATGTAATTCACAAAATGAAACCAATGAACAAATTGAACTCACATTTCATATTTATTTTCTTCATTAAATTTTGTGTATTAGAGAGATTTTGTTACCTACAAATTGAAAGTTTTGGTACCTCTTGGGGATTTTTTTCTCAAGTATTTCTTCCTCAGGTGTCATTTTAAAAAGAGCAGGAGGGTAAAATTTCAATGCATTTTGTCATCACCAAAGTTGCATAATTCTACAATACAATTTTTAAATACTTCAAAATCCACAAACCACGAAGTGGGAATTAAAGACTTGGGAAACAGAAATTTCCATAATTTTTTAAGGTTTTAAAACATTTTAAAGAAAATATATGAATCTATTAAGGGTCTAGGTGGCAGCTATTATCATTCCATCTGTAGTCAGTACTGTACAATTCTTTTCATGATAATATAAGACATAGTAATTAAGGTCTTGAGCACTTTATTATACCATTTGCATCTATATTCATTAGTCCCCTACTAGTTCACAATATTTTTATAAGAAGAAATTATTATATAGTATTTAGTTAGCACATGTTTCTAAGTTTAAAGCAGCTGTAGGTAGACAATTGTTACAAATTTACAACTATTTACAAATCAGTTGCTATGCATCAGTTATAGAGGTGTCTAAAAAGTAAAACTCAGAACATTTTGTTGGAAATCTTTCTACAGATATGCACATACCTGACCCCAAAATTCTGTGCTATCCCAATTGCTTCTGATTTGTCTTTGCTCAAAATTTACTGTAAAAATATTTAAAAATGTGAATCCTAGAGCAGAAGTATTACTTTGATCAAACTGCAAATATGGATATGGGCTGAAAGGAAGTTGTGGCAATGATTAAGTATTACAACAGAGAGCATAGATTTCTGGGTTCAAATCACCTAGTAGCTGAGAAATCTGCTGTCTCCCACTGGGAGTAACATAGCACTTCCTGCATAGCAACAATATGAATTGACAGGATGTAGATGCCATAAACACTCATGTGTTTAGAGGCCCGTGTTTGAATAGGCTTGAGACAGGTTGCCGCACCACTGTCACTTTGTATAACAATTTTAGTCCTGAATTCTTTTCAAAAATTAAATGTTTATGGGTGGTAAACTGTAAAGACATAAGAAAACAGCTTAGTTTTGGAGAAATACTATTCTGAATTTGTTAGAAATGGAACTTTTAAAATAAGAAGGTATATATTTATTTTTCACGTAAGTGTTGATATTTATATTAGTGGTTTTTGTTTTTTTTTTTTGAGACAAGGTCTCCCTTTGAAGTTCAGGCTGGTCCTGAGTTCAGCCTCAAACTCACATCACAGCAATCCTCCTGCTTCTGCTTCCCAAGTGCTGGGATTACAGGCCTGAGCCACCACACTTGGCACTGTGGTATGTGGTGCTGATTGCTGCTGGGAATGAGTCTCCACACACAGTATTATTTGTGCTTACTGAGGATCAAACCCGGGTCCTTGCACTTGCAAGACAGGCGCCAGAACCACTGAGCTAAATCCCCAGCTTCTATATTAGTGGTATTTTAAAAGAACCCTTGTGATGTAATTTCTTTTAGTGTATTATTTCTGTATATTTATTTTTAGGTTATTAGTGAAACTTTAAAATTTTAGAATATACTTAAATTTATACTTTTACTAATTTTCATATATCTAGGATTCAGCCTTTCAAAAAGCATAGTGTTTGTGTCAGGCCTACCGAGGGTAGGAATGATATAAATTATTATGTTTTAGGTACTTGATCCCCAAATTATACTGGGAAATCTTCAGGATCTCAATTTAAATCCAACAATATATTCGGTTTTATCTGAGGTTTAAAATTGAGCCACTTTCTTCTCAGTATCCAATTAAATTCTTCGGATTGAAATTTCCAGGGAACACAGGTAGAGAATTTCCTTAGTGGTGCTAAGTTTTTGTATAGAATTTCTATCCTCCACTAATTTAGCTTAGCTTCATCTGGGAGACTGCTGAATTCAAATACTTGATGGATGTAGGAGGAAGACAGAATAGATGGCATTTGTAATCAGAGCAGTGTCAGTCCAACCGTTAGGAGACAGACAAGTCCCCAGAGCCAGTACTGACAGACTAACCTCTAACTTGTAGCAAAGGGAAGAGCATTTGGAGGCACAGAAGAAGCCAGGGAGTGTGTTGACATCCATGAACCCAGAATACAAAGCATTTCTCTACCAGCAGTTCCCTTTTGGGTACAAATGATAAATATGGGAAAAATTTCTGTGGAGTTCAGGAATTTCTAACAGGTCAAGAAGTCAAAAATGAAAGCCCTGAAGAAATTGATAAAGGTGCAAAAGAGCCTTTAGTGATGGGGAGAAATGTTTTGGAATCATTTTGAACTTCGTGTTCCATATAGACATAGTGATAAGCCCTCTGAAGTGGTATGTGTGTATATGTCCAGAAGGGTTGGAAATGACCTCAACAATCATGGGGAACTTGTTAAAAGTCAGAACTCTTGGGTCTCGCCCCAGACCAACTGAGACAAACTGACAGCTGAAAACCAGGCCTCAGTGCTGAAAGATGCCTACCCCATGATTCTGATGTACCAGAAAGTCTGAGAACCACGAACGTTGCAAGGGAATTTGCTGCCAAATTCCTGATACTAAATGTACAGGTAGAGCCTGTACATTTCAGAATGCAGGATTTTAGCTGGAGTCATCCTACTCATTTGTGTCCACATCTTACTCTTGCAGTAACAGCCACTCAGTCAAAAGTACCAAGTTTTAAAGCTGTGACTACTATAACTTGTCTAATTGCTTATTTGCATTGTAAATGATTAACAGTGCAACCATGTTTGCAAGGACAATGCCATTCAAGTTGATATTAGTGAGTCTGGCAAATTGGTGAGACTCATGTATTAAAGATAACATACTTTTATCAAAACAACATAAAGGCATTTCTTTTTGCATCTGAATACAGATTCATTATTCTTTTGTCCCTGGTGCATAGGATATATTGAGTCAAATAAAACAATGAATTTGGAAAGACATCACTGTTTGAGGATTTAGATTAAAATGCTGAAATCTACTTTTAAAATTCCCTCATATCTATTCCTTTGATAGTTTTTGAATATTATCAGTCTGGAAGACTAATAGTATCATCAGTTGATGATTGCAGGGTGATCTCCAGTTTACCAATGATCGCTGTAGCCCTGACTCATTTTGTTTTCACAGTGATCCTGGAAGGGGAAGCAGAGCATGTGTTCTTCCACTGGATACATGTATAGGGCACCTGCTCTTGTTCTAGTCACTCTTCTAGGCTCTGAGGACTTGACAGTAAGCAAACCCAACCATAGCTCAGGATGAGGTCTGGACTGAAGACGGTGTTTTGCAAGTAACCACCTCCATGATGATACTTAAGGACAATGACTTGATCCAAGTCCTCAGGGAAGACTATGGATCCAATAGAGAAAATGTATCAAGATAGAGAAATAGGAGAAGATGAGGGAAGAAAGTGATTGCATGAGTCAAATCCTCATTGGGGGTGAAGTAAGTGAGTTGAGTAGAGACTATTAAATTGAGAACAACAGGTCAGCGGATGGACAGTACCTAAATCACCAGATTTGGCCACTTGGAGATGGCTGATGACTACAAAGTAGCTGCTTCATTCTGTCAGCCAATATAATCCCTTCCCTTCATACTTCTGGAAACAGCAGAGCTGAGACTCAGGGCATGAAGGTGAAAGCCAGCCTTGGCTGAGCTGTAGTTTAACCATGCTCGTTTATCGTGACTCCACCCTACGTTAATGCCCTCTACCATTTACTGTATAAATGCCTGGATCATGCAATAAAGGCGGAAGTGTTCTCTTAAAGGCTCCCTGGACTCTGCGTGGTGACTCTGTGCACTGACCCTACTGGTCCGAGTTTCCATTGCCTCTTATAGCACAAACAACAAGGGCAGCAGTGAGGGATCTGTGCTACAAAGACAAACGAGGAACACTCCAGAAAGTTTAGAGACATTAGGAAGTATTCTCTGAAGAGGGAAAAAAATGAATGTTGGAGAGGATTGGAGATGGTTTCGAGATTCATTCATATTTTTCAAAAGCCATGCACAGTATGCCTTACTCTCTGAGAATCTTTCATAAAGATTCACAATTAACATCATCGATTTTGCCCCAAAGTTTGCTCCTACAAAATATGTGAAATATCTGGAGGACAATCATGGAAAGAAAAGGAAGCAGCTCTGAGAGAGCTGTTTATAGCTCTGTCTGTGGGCCAAATAAAAATGGGAAGGGGTTAAAGTCACAAATCAGTTTTTAAAGTTAAATTTTCCTATTTTGATTGAACCCCAGTGTTTAGTGTGTATTCCATAAGGAATATGGGGCAAGTAAGTTAAATGGGAACCACGTTGTTCATGTAGCATCTCTTTAGTTTTAATTTTTTCAGCTGTTAATTGTTCAGTTTTACATAGCAGCATCTTTATAGAATGTGTTTAGGTCTACTGAAGAGCTAATAATGTAAAATGAAAGGCTATGATCAATGCCTCAAATGTATTTACTCTGCTCAACAAATGAGAGACTGTGATGGTTATGATGGTTTAAAATTAAGAAAAACCTTTAATTTTGGTTTGGGCTTTATTCACTTCTACAGTTAAATCCAGGTTTGTAATCAGAATAGCCTGACTCTCCCTTACCCTCTGGGCCCCTCAGTTTGTAGCTGACCCTCTGGTTTTCTTGAGCTCTGCTGTAGATGT
Source organism: Petromus typicus (assembly GCA_004026965.1). Lineage (NCBI taxonomy): Eukaryota > Metazoa > Chordata > Mammalia > Rodentia > Petromuridae > Petromus > Petromus typicus. The sequence continues at coordinate 24,008 of PVIR01001373.1, read as the reverse complement.
TTTGTAAGGCTGGATGTAACATCCACCTCAGGCTCCTGGAATCTGAACCAGGTTGTGAAGGTAAAGACTCTTGTTTCAGTGCATAACATTTATATAACGTGTCACTATGTGAAAAGGATGAGAATACTGGTGTTTGGGGACTAAATCATTAACACTGTTAAGGCACTTGGCAGTGTTTCATCCAGCTCACTTGATATAATCATACTATAAGTTGACTCTCTACTTTCCTTACATTCAGGCTATTCTCTCAATAAGAAACATTGAAAAAATTCTCTATGTTCATCTCGTTAATTCTTCAGTTTACGTTTAGAGGCCCGTGTTTTATTCCAGTGGTTCTAGCACTTCCCTTGCAAGTGCCAAGGTCCCGAGTTTGTTCCCTGGTACCAAAAATGCCAAAAAAAATCTATATATCTATATATCTATATATATAGATATATAGATATATAGATATATAGATATATATATGTTTAGAGTTAAGAGTTTTATCTTATTATTCCATTTTCATAAAATAAAACTAAGCCATTCAAAAAGACTAAGAGCTGAAAGTCACATGGTATACCCCAACTGACTGTCAACACAGGAGTTTCTACAAAGAATACCACCCTTATGTTTCTTCATGTAAAGACATGTACACAAATCTTGGATCATTTCCATTGCTCAAAATACTCTGCAACTACTTCCAAACTCTTCAGCTTTGATGGCTGCACTGAAGAAAATGACAAAGAATACTTGCTAAGAATAACAGGCTCTTCAGTCTCATAATTAACAATCTATTAACAAAAACAAATATTTTAAAATTATCTAATTTTTCAGGAGGGTAGTATAACTGAATTCAAATAAGATCTTCCTAAAAATAAAGTCAAGCAAAAGCTCCTAGAAAATGCCACCAGAATTTTTATATTACACTTATTTCTTTGTCATGCATAATGTTTTGTACCTAGTGCAAATGCTCCTTTGAACTCCTAAACTCTAGAATTTGCTAGGCATCTGCAACAAAATTAAAATGAGATTTTTGCTGCTGATAACTTGGTGCTGTGCACCTCATAATTTTAAACTGAAGTTTAATCAATGAGAATCCACAACAATTCAACCCAACATATAATCATTAATTAACATTTAATGAACACCCATGGGTAAATGCGGTAATGTTGAAAGTCAGCAAACCAGCCACTGTTTGGGGCATCTTATTTAACTCAGGGAAACTATCAGCCTAAGTCTGGCTACATTTGAATACAGACTGGTAGGTAGACAGTTATATTGCTAAGTTGAAGACAAGATTCCTTAACAGCACGCAAGGAGAAGCACACAATGAGAAGGGTAATGGGTACATTCTGCCTTTGGTGACCTATATATTCATATTTCCTAAGATAGAAAAAGAAAACCATATCAAGCCAGCTATTTAAGAATGTTTTGTAATTGAAAGCAAGAGGAGATGAAGGTCATTGGGTTTCTCTTCAGGAGCCTGTATAAATGTCTCATGTTAGAAATCTCAATAATTCAGGGTAGGAAAAATGGAGGCTATTCACATCTGAAGAAAACAACATTTAAACCTTTAACTCCAAAGCCAGATTTGGAAGCACAGTCAGTTGTAATGATGTTTGGTTTAAGATATTTTACCAATAAGTGAATAGAAATTCGACAATATATTGCTTCACGCATCAGAAGTCACGATTTAGAGTTCTGCCACATGTCCACCAACAACATACTAAAACTCACTCTAGATGGTTAGGAAGGAGAGTTAAAACTAATTTGTGGTATCAAGGTTTTAAAAATTACTTGAAGTGGCTTTTGACTATCAAACCCTCCTCAGTCCTCCCTGATCTGGTTCCCTCTGTTCTAAACCTCTATTGTCTATAGCTGGCTCTGTGTCTTGTCCTGGACTCACTGCCCATCTACACAACTCCCATTCAGAGTTCTCCCGAGAACTTCCTGTCGTTGACCGGAAGTGCTCCTTCCTTAACAGGAAAGCCAGTATTAATTCACTGTTTTATATCCCGACCACACTTTTGTAAATCATCCTTTTCTGTAGGAATCCTGTTAATTTATTCTTCTGTGAGTCTATCACCTTTTTCAGTGAGGAGTCTGATATAGTTAAATTTTGTGTTCTTTACATCACACCTCCACCTTCCCCTAACAGCCAGATGATCTAACGATTTCCTTCCAAAGTAAGGCCGAAATAATTTTACCCAGAGTTTAGTGGTATACCTGCCTAGATCTGCCACACTTTCAAATTGCCAAGGCACCTGAGAAGGGTGAAAAAAAGCACGAATTGAGGGAAAGGACAAAAAGAACTGAACACAATCAGATATCATCATTTTTCATACAGAAAAAAGTATCCCTTGTTAAGTAAGAAATAGCTCAAAACACCCCTCAAAATTGATGTTTTTTGTGTATGTTGAAAAACAAACCTAATTTTTTTAAAAAAGAAAATCACTATTGACTTATGTCACCAGGAAGCACTTGTGAATGAAAAGGAACTGAAAAAGGTGTTTGGATAAATATTCCCAGAGTCAGGGTGATGCTGAGAATGGTGGAGGAATGTGAGTGCATGTGATGACCCAGTTTCAGAGAGGTGAATCCTGGCCGCCAGGCTCATGCTTCCAGGCAGCTGCCCCATGCTGGAGGATCTCTAAGAGTCAGAGAGTCACTGCACAGCATCACTTCTGAGATGAGCTCACTTGGAGCAATGTTAGAGTATCTCTCCCTTAGCCCATGTCTCCCAGCTGACAACTGAAAATATGGACATACTGAGCCCAACCTACACTATATTCCCTGTTATGATAAACTTTCACCTTTTCCCCCAAAGGAAGCATTTTATAGCTAGTCTTTGGCATATCCATTTTGTTGGTGTCTTTACTCTTGAGTTTGGGTCTGATGATTAAGTTAAACAAGACTTGCTTGTGTGTAAGCCTTGCCACTGGCTGATAGTTGATCCGATAACTGAAATGGTTTTTAAAGGACAGTGGCTGGTCAGTACCCCACTCCTAGGTGAGATGAAGCTGGATTGTGTGAGATTTCATCACACTACTTAGAACAGAATGAAATTTCAAACTTACAGCTGGAGACTTAGCTCAGTCATTCTAGCACCTGCCACTCAAGTACAAGGTCTCGAGTTTGATCCCCAGTGTCAAAAATGAACAAAACAAATTGAAAACTTTTGAGTTATTTATGGAATTTTCCATTTAAAACTTTTGAATGGAGGTTGAACACACATTAGAGAAGCAGAAATAGAACAGCAGATAAAAGGGGACAACTGTCCCAAACTGAGAACCATGGGTACAAAGACCATTAAGATGTAAATATTCATGAATAGCATGCTATCTGCTCTAAGAAACACATAAACATACACATCATTTCTGAATCCAAATAAGAACAAGGCCATTCAGCATCACTGCAAACAGGCCCATACACCCACACATACAACCACACTCTCGTGTGTGCACACATATGAATATACATCATTGCCCACAATTGTGTATCAGGCAGGAATTCATCTGTAGATGAGATAAATGAAAAAGAAAATTCCTGAAGTTAGAGTCATATAAGAAACCAATTTCAAAAAAAAAAAAAAAAAGATAAAATGCATGAACACTCTTAATTAAGAAGGCAGTACTTTTTTGACTTTATTTACCTAGGTTTCATATAATGACACAAGTGAGGAAAACATGTTGAAATTTTAAATAAATGTAAAACTTTAAAGAGAATGAGCTAGAAGTGTGTGACTATCCATTTTTAGTTGGCAGGTGCAGGGATTGCAGTGATAACTTAGTCATAGGAGGACTTTCCTTTTCCTTAGAACCTCTGAACAGATTAACACAGGGAATATATTAACGACTATAAAGAAGAAAAGTAGCAATTTGAAAATCTACTATATTAGAGCTTTGAGCTCAGTGAAGGCGAGTCCTTATTTTATGGCTAAGTGTCTGAGTAAGCAAGATTTCATGCAAATCAGATGTAATTCTCTATTCATTTTGCTTTTCATTAACATCAAAGGAATCGTCAGTTCCTTGCATAGTCTCTAGTTTTACCAATATTTGCTCTCCTGCCCTAACCTTAACATTCTTCATTTTTATAGAAGAAGCAACTAAAATAATCTCTCCTTATAAAGTGTAGAAAAAATTAATGAGTGAAGGAATCTTCCTTGAAGGTGAACTTCTAATTAAATTTAGAAGGCCGTTGTTCTTATAGTCATCATCCCGCTTTAGTTTAAGAAAAATCAATGAATCAGGTTACTACCTCCAACTGTCCTGATGACTCTAGTACCCAATCTGACATACTAAGAAATTCTCAAAGTAGGTAAAGACAAAACACAGAGACTTAGTATTGTATATGTAAAACATGGAATCAATGTGGTGATTTTTGCTTCACTGTAATTTTCACAGATATTTCTGGCTTTCAGCTCATGTCACTTTGTAAAGCTATGATTAGGATGGTATACAGTTTAAGGGATAGCAAAGTACCCCAAAAACAGGACAAACAATATTTGAATAATTCCTTTTTAACATAGAAAATCTGTAATGAACACAATATCAGGATCTCTGTGGCTGATCTTTCTTTTTGCTTTATGCTCCAGCATCCTATTTCTGGTGCTGGTCCTGTTGATTTGAAGACTCTCAACACTAACTGGCCCTTTCTGAGTCTCACTTCTGTCTACCAAACACATCACTTCTTAGCAGCTGTCATGGTTGTCACCATTTATTAGTGTATAAGAGATGATACAGAGCTCTATAAGCAGCTTTCTTCTACGAGTGATGAGCTTTATTATGCTGGAGAAATCTATAATGTGTGCTTTGTATGCTTAAGTTGTTGCCATAATTCTGAAATATCTGTGACAGCTCTTCAGTAGCTCTTTTTTGTGACAAGAATGGAAATAAGAAACAGCTGGCATATTCTCTCCTTGTCATGTAAGTCCCGTGTGTAATTCAGATTCGTAACTATGTGATGTGGTTGACTTCTAGCTCTGGGATAAATGTAACTTAGCAGTAACCTTGGTGCCTAGATGAAATGAGCCAATGATCTAATTTCAGCTCCATCCTGGTGGATGTCCAGTGTTCTAATTGGCACCCAGGTGACAACGCCATGAAGCCACCAAGGTGAATCAAATGTGCAATGACCTCTGTACATACACCATTTCACAACATCTGCATACTTGAAACCAGGCATCCGAAGTCTCCCTTGGCTTTATGAAATGTGAGAGCAGAGGAGACTGATGCTGACAGTCCTTTTATCGTGATTTATTATATGCTAAGGGAAAAAGTTCTTTCTCCGTATTTAGCAATAAAGGGAAAGAATACACTGACGAGGGTGCGAGCTCAAGAGGAGACTGAGGTGCGGAGGAAGCGGGTTGTGAGGGAACCCACGGAGCACGTGGAAAGGCGACTCTTCATTTCTCCATTTTCAGACTGACTTACTAAGTGAACTGCACAGGGCTTGTCTAAAATGGGAGAAAAACTGGGAGTATGAGAAGAAAGGGAAAAGAGGGAAGAAAAGGCAAGAGGAGTATGAGTGTGAATGTCGATGTGAAGTGTTTTTTAATCACTCTGAACAACGTAGTCTTTTCTGTAGGTCTATGAAGATTTGAAAAAAAGCCTCACGCTAATGACATAACTTGTATAATGTGCCCAGAGTGGTGACTGGCTGTGTAACCGGAAGGAGATCTGAATCATGCCCCCCTCTTTTTTCCTTTTATCAGGAAAGTAAAATTGGATTCTTTGGCTTCTCTTCTTGGTATTTTTTAATTGTATGAAAATGATTTGTAAGAATTTGGCCCTTGTCTCTACTGCTGTGTCCAGAACATCTCTAAAATTTTTTTCTAATAGAATCCAAAAGCAAATCAACTATCATTTAGACAGGTTTGGGAATATTAAGTTTTATAAAAGTCAAGGAACTAGTTTGGGGATGTCTTCTGTCACCTGGGCATTGTTCTGCATTTGCTTCTATGATTAAGACCAACAGTCAAACATTTGTAATTTGATTTTTTCCCACCAGTCCATGTTTAAGTTTTGTGATCTAGAAGATCACTCATCAATAAAATGCAGTTACTTGCATATGTTAAGCCAGCAGCTATTTAATAACACTGTAGCAGGAGCACTTTTAGTCGTTTATTTTCACAGGACGATTATTCATGTCATGGAATAGGCACTTAGGTCACTAAGACAAATCACTTATTTTGAATGGTGTTGCTTTCTTCCTGATTATTTTATGCATTGAAAAAATAAAAATAGTATGAAGCTTGAATATTTAATTTTAGGTGACAAGTTAAACAATAGATATGTTTTAAGCAGCTTCATATTACTAGTGATGCAACATTTAAAGCCTATCTTTTTCCTTGGTGAACTCAGAATAATTGTATTGCCCTTAAAGTAATTCATCATGTCACCATATTCTAGAAGGAGATCTTAAAAAGATAATTGTTGTACAGTGTAAGAGCCCTGGGCTGAAGAAGCTCTAAGAAGTTAAAAAAATTAAAACAAGAATTAAGAATTTTAGTTTTATACAATAGCCAAGCTGCAGTAGAACCAGTTCTAATATAGCCCAGAATTTACCTGAGACTTTTAGATTTTTAAATGCCTTTGACCAAATATTAAGGTGTTCAGTAATTAGAAAAAATTATTTGGCCTAGCTTTTCTCTAAATATGGAAAACAAACATGTACAAAAATTCTCATTTTAGACATTAAATACAGTGTTTTTGATCTTAACAATAATTCAGAAGGAGAAACATTTGCACACCACACACACACACACACACACACACACACACACACACACACACACTCTTTAGTCCCATCCTCAGCTGATTATTCTTAAAGAAAATAGGAAAGTAACCTATTAGAAACACACTAAAATAAACCTTGAGATACAGGGACAAACAGATTTGTCACCAAACCTTGGATGAATTGCAACTAGAAAGTTTTAAGTTTTCATCAAATGTGAAAATTTTGGTCACATCTGATTGGCTTTGCTCCTCACAGTCTCTTTAGAAACAGATTTGTGATCTAGCCTAAGGGGAGCACTTCATACCTAAGGACAAAGCATGATTACCACTCTGCGATTACCAGAGCACGAAGGTTTTATTTTCTTCTCTCAGCCAACCTTAAAACAGAGTGGCCAGTTAAAAGTTGGAGGGCTGCGTGAGAAGGACGGATGGTGTCGTGTCAACCTGCACTGGAGCGTGGAAGTGCGGAGGGCTTGGATCTGCTCCATGTGACCATTTGGAAACAAAACTTCTTGAAAAAGGAAGTACCATAATCTCTAATTAGACCAGTGAGCTGCGGCTAATCAAGGTTCTCACCATCTATTGAGATTTTGAAGCTCTTTAGGAGTGTGTTCCAATGCAAGAGTCACATACTACATGTACTTTCAAAAATGGGATTCAATCAGTCTGTCCTATTGACAGTTTAGGGGACAGATTATCAACACAGTGAACCATCTCCTTGATTCATCTGGCTACCATAAACACTTTTCCTTTGGCTGCAAGCTGAGCATTGCTGGAGGAGCAGTACTGCAATGAATTTGTTAAAGCAATTGGTAAGTAATAATCAGAGCAATAACTTTCCCATATGTGATCTCCAATTCTTCACTGAGTAAATAAAATGCACCACTCAAAGGGCAAACTCCATCTGAGCAATGTGACTGATCTTACTCAAGTTTTCAAGATACTGTTGTATCTGAGATCCAGAAATAGCCATGTGACAGTCTGGCCATCCATCAAGCTTCCTGCTAGTGCCCTGTATGATAGACAGCTGGAGGGCACGGGGTTTAGCTCAGTGGTGCTGCACTTGCCCTGTAAGTGCAAGGTTCTGAGTTTGATCCCCAATACTGGGGAAAAAATCATAGAGACCTGGAATGTGAAAAAGGAAATTCATTATGGGTTTAAGATGCTTGTAATTTACTTTTTTTTCTCCTCATTGGGCTTCTGTAGTGGAAGTAGGTGTGAAAGGAATCACCAAAATCGCCTTCTTCCTTCTTGTACTCCAACCTAATGGATTAATAGCAGATGAATTTCAAGGCAGGTCTCCTGTGATGGAAATCATTGCCTTTGATTAGTTTGCAACTCAGATTGGTAAGTCATTATTTCTTTAATTTTGACAGTATATTTCCAGAATGAAAAACTGGGCAGGATGATTTCCCTAGAAGAAATGAAGGCCCTGAAAGAAAACCAGGTGGCTGCATCTTGTGAGTTAAGGTGTGTGCATCTGGTGAAAGGTCACTGTGCTGTCCAGGGTGTGGGGCACCTGGACAACTGAGAAGATGTGTTAAGAGTGTTAGTGGGAGGAAAGTTTGTTTTTTTTTTTTTTTATGCTCCCTGTAGGCCAAGCATTGTGGTGGCTGGACTGTATATTTTAGTTTATTGATTTCTCCCCTTTTTTGAAATTTATCTTTAAAAATTTTATTAGCACATCTTATTCAACAGAACAATGAGTCTTACTGTAGCATTTCCATGCATTTACATATAGCAAACTTTGGTCATAGTCAATCTCCCACTTCTTGGCAATAATCCTGGAATGTAAGTTTTGTAATGTTCCCACAGGTGGGTTAACTGAAGTTTAGGAATATTGAGTAATCTATTGGCACACTCCGGTCCGTTTCTACAGGATGGAGGATTATACTAATATTATTCAGTCCTTCTTTGTTTGAAATAAGTAGTGAGATTGTTTTTCTCTCTCCAACTCATTTTAAATGCCCTGAAGGGGCCCTCTACCATTCTTGCCCTTGTTTCCTCCCTTCTTGTTCCTCAGACATGAAAGCAGAGCTTGCTGCCCACTAACCTAATTCCACTTATCCCTACTTCCTGCTTAATCAGTTGTGTATATGCCTTCAGCTTTAATTTCTCTAAAAATGTGACTAAGTAATGCAGGGAAAAAAGAAAATGTTGACGGAAGTAAACCGGAAATATATAACATTCTACCTATTCCCTCAGAGAGATACACAAGCTATATCAGCAAATTTAAAACACTGAATAGTTATTTAGCCAAAAATTGTGGATAACAGTGTACATTGGCATTTCTTAAATTTATTTCCTCAGAGGCAGTTACTCCCCTTTAATATCATCAGAAGGAATGATGTGAGGCACTTAGTTTCATAAATATTAACATTTTGTAGTATATACAAAAAGCATTGAAATATGGCAGCAAAACAAAGACATTTCTCTGAAAAATAATCTAGAAAGAGATGGAGGGAGGAGGAAGGAAAGGAGATAGAAAAAGAAAAAAAAACTGAAGGAAAAAAATGAATATAGAGCTTTTGCAAATGAGAAGGGACCAAGAGTTGGAAGGAGAAGGGAAGGATGGGACAGGTACGAGATGAAAAGGTGTTTAAGATGTGCTATATACACATACCAACATGACATGATAAGTGTAAACATTATGTATGTATTGTGGTTTTATAGTGATCAAGAGAAGAGTTACATAAAATTACTATTGAGTAAGTTGTGGGCAAGGGAACAGTAATTACTGGTTTAAGAATCACACTGCAATAAAAATGACTTAAAGAACAAGCAAAGTAGGAAGGTTTTGAGCCCATGTTGCTTTATAAATTCAGCACAGCTGAATCTGGAAATTATAGGGAAGGAATTAAGAGATAAATGCATGCAAAACAAAAAAACCAGGAGAAAACCAATCATTTGAGCTCTATTTAAAGAAAAAAACTTGGTCTCATATTAAAATTGGCAGGTGTATATTCACTTACATGTTTTAAATTAATATAAAATCATCTGCATTGTGTGCCTGTAATTTCACACTTCTCCAGATTCAACCACTTTTTTTTTTAGTGTGTCCATTTAATGACTATCTAGGAGTGGTTACTAGTGGCTTCCGCTACATGAGTATGAAGTTATAGGAGCTCATCCTTCAGAAAACTGGTCTGTCTTGCTACTGCAACCTTTCCCCTACCCCCCATCCAATTAATAGCGTGGTGCTGAGACCAGAATGAAATTTGAAAGACTGACTTCATTCATAGGAGGACACCAGCCCTGCAATCCCAGTCTCAGCCATCCTGATCCCGAGGAGAATTCTTTCACCTCATAGTGCTTGGGGCACTGCTGTTGCAAGAAAGTATTGATCAGAACTGGTCTACAGGACATGGTGACTTTACGTACTGCACATGACTCTGATTTCTGTGTAAATGTCTGTGGCCTCAGATTGCTGAGCTCTATCCTTTCTCAAAGTGTGGGATGAAAGGACTGGCCAGTGCTATGAGATCCTCTGCCTGTCATGTATGAGAAAGGAAGGAAACACTTGAATTAAGATTAAGGAGAAAATATCCTGAAGGAAGGAGACAGTTGATATTAAGACTGTGCGAAGGATAGACAGGTGGACAGGATTTAAACTTCATCACAGACTACATTTTCTGTTCTCTAACTTTCTCTGACGACTCCAATTTTACTTTGTACCATCAAAGGGTGATGTGACAAACATTTTATATATATATATATATATTATTTTAGTCTTTTGGTATCTTTGTTAGGTTAGTCTTTTTAATGATGCATGACTTAACAGATATTTTCACTAATATCTTTACCATTAATTCTCTGTGAATATCTTTATTATGTGAGCTGTAGCATATTTTTCTACTACCTTGACCAATATGAAATTAAATTATATATAACAAGTGACAATCTTGAATTTCAACAATATTCTAGGATATTGAACAGCATTGGAAAGAAGGTAACCTTATAAATTTAGATTTCATTTTACCTGGGGGTTGACCAGATAACATCTCAAAGTAAATTTTGTCAGCAGAGCTTATTTTTACTGCATAAAAATATCTTTTAAAAAAATCCCTCATTACTAGTTAATATCCTTTATCTGTTAACATAATGTATCCAGCTTTTCTTTTTGTGCATAATGGAAATATTCATATAAGCAGCAAATAAAAACTGGTGACCCTGCAAGTAGGGATTGAAGGGACGGCTGAGCATGGCTTGTGGCCCAGCCAGTCCTTTACTGATTAACTGACCTTGTCCCAAGTGCATGGGAGGTGAGATGGTGTTTTAGTCACCAGTAGGATTTTGTTTGCTTTCCATTTGTTTTGTAAAAATTATTTGTATTCTATCTAGAGTAGACCCCATTTTCTGAGACTGATTTAAAATTAAGGTTTCAAAAAAAAAAAAAAGGTGAAGAGAAGTTTGACTCTTAGGCTACCAATATGCTTCTGCTAAAATTCCCAGAAGAAAAGCTACCTGGTTAATCATTTTTAACTGTAGAATTTAACACAGTTGTATTTTTAATCATTAAAAACTTTATATAAGTATTAAACCACCCCAACTCGGGGAAGAAAAACTATTTAATTTGTGTCTGGTTGTTTGGGTGTCAATCACCAAAGTTCCAGCTCTGTCGGTATCTAGCACTTCTGGCTCAGTTTCTTTCAATGTGTTAGTTTTTATTCATATCTATAGCCTGATGTTCTTCTTTCAGATCATTTATCAGATGTATTTTTTTTTAATCTTAAAAGAAATGTATCCTCACTCACTCTTTTTGGAACGGCACCTCATGAGTTCCATCTGCAGCCAGCTATCTCATTATTTAAATAAGGAAATATCAAGCCACACAGGCACAAACGTGTCTGAGATGTGTACACATGTTTGTGCACGCAGCTATTAGTGACTGGTACAAAGGGCAGAAGAAGAACTTTTTGTGGTCAAGTCAAGCGAAACACGTTGAAGTTTTATCAGAGTGGCCAACATTCCCTTGAGCTGACCCACTTTGTGTGAGGAGTGGCTCTTTGGGCCTAGTGGTTATTCTTCAAACAAGAGTAAAAGTGTTGGCTTAACAATAAAAATAACAATGAAAACAAAAGATATTAAGAAGGCATTGCAAGTGATAGTAGAGATCAAATATCACAATTTCCTTCAGAGATTTTTCATAGAATTAAAGAGAAAAATAATAGCAGGCATAAACAGGCAGTGCGGGAATTGTTTCTGGTCCACATTTACCTTCTAAAGAGACCATGACAACAACTAGACACACACACACACACACACACACACACACACACACACACACACACACACTATCCTTTTTTTTTTTCCTTTCCATTATTTATCTCTGCTCTCAGTTTAATTGCTTGTCATATTAAAAAAGGAAAGAGGAAAACTGGAAAAATGTAGACAGATGCTATAAACCATGAGAAAATAACAAAGAAGCCATAAACAAAGAATAAGGAAGAGAAATGAGAAAAGATGATAACAACAGAAGGGAGAGAAAGAAGAAAAGAGTAAAGAAGACAACAAGAAGCCATCCGCACAAAGAGAGGACCAGTGGGAGGCTGTCGACTTCAGACTGAGTTAATGCAGTCTTTCAATTTTCTGAGATTTCCTTTCTGGCCCTGTTTCTTTAGAGATTTGAGTACTTATACCTGTGTGACTTGTATCTCAATGTCAAATTATTCTTTTTTGAAAATGATAATAATGAAAAAAATGGTTAACATTGATCTACCAACACAGGACTGGGCTAAGTCATTTATTAGGGTCATATTTAATATGATGTGTAATAATCTACATGTGAAGGACTCTCAGAGCATACATTAAATTTTATGAAGTACAGTTCTTATAGAAAAGAACTGCTATCTGTCTGTGTGCAGTGTAGGGAGGGATTTTCCTCAAGTTTGCTTTGGAGTGGAGACAGGTGGAGCTTCTGCTTGAGAACTGGGCAGGGTTCAGGCCAGTGTTCCGGCTCAGACCATATGGAGGTGCTGGACATGTGTCACCTTGGCCTTTGGAGACAGAAGTCTCCTGTGGGAATGGGACTGAGATGCTCAGTTCTGTTGGGAATCAGGCACTGATGATGAGGACAGGATGGATGCTTTTGATTCTTCCTGTCCTAGATAGTAGATATCTAATGTCTACATAAAAGGAGAATAGAGACAGAGTGATTTCTAAACCAAGCCCCTAGAAAGCTTTCGAGAGTCCTAGCACCTGCACTTTACGGCCAGTGCTCATGGGATGTGGTGTTTGCTGTGCAATTGGGTCACAAAGAGGACACTATCTTGTACAGAAATGCACACCAACATGTGTGTATGTGTGAGCTCATAGAGAGCTAAGATCGGATGTCCCACAAGTGTGACATTTCCCTGAGCAGAAACAATGAAAACTGCTTCCCAAAGATCTGACAGGACAGATGAGGACCAGCAGTGAAATGCTGCTGCGACCCCTGAGCTGTAGGAGAAGGGCGGGAAAGGCCACAAAACATCTCGTGAAGCAGGAGCTTATCCCTCTGTTTCAAACAAAAAAAGAAACTCAGTGAGCAGAAAGTGTTTACTGTGCAAATCAAATGTGGAGAAGGGGGAGGTGGCAGCACCTTAAATAGATTCTTCCTGTGTCACTTCCACAAATTAGTTCCCTGACACTGTTAGGAGGAGCCCCAAAGGGCTAGAATTCCCAGCATGGGTTGAGACAAAGATTGAAAACAGAAATATTGCTTTCTTGGTAGGGAATGGCTACAAGAGAAATAGATGGCAATTTTTTAAAGTCTCAGATAGAGACTTTTTTTTTAAGATTAACTTTGAAGTTAAATAAAAACCAATCATAAGCATAAACAGGTACTATTAATTTGACAGATTGAAAAATGGTTTTGGGTCCATAAAATATAATAAACTCCAGCAGATAGTTTGGTTACAATTGCATCATTTCATTAAGACCTAGAAATATTGTTTAAATAGTTCACTGAGGCCACCAAATGTTCTGTTTGTTTAATTATAAGTGATATGGAGAAGTGTATGTTTTCCAAGGAGCAGCAGCTGTTTCTAGTCTTGCTTTTTTATTTCAATAAGACAATTATTCTTATATTTAAGTGCCAGAAGCCAAAAGCTTTACACTTAAATATTCCTGCCAAAGAATTAACATAATCAATCACCAAGGACTGAGAGACATAAAAAAACAATCTCTGAAACCTTTAATGGTCTTTCAGGGACATTTTGGGAACTTCCACATTTTTAGGTAGGCAAGCTAGAAATGGCATCAAATTGCTAAGAAACAACACAGAAATGGTCTAGCACTAATCTCATGGAAATTAGTCTCTTATTATTAGTGTTCCTTTCACTTGGTAGTTAAGTTACACCCCTCAAATAAAGTCTTTTTGGTTACATACTTGACATTTCTGTCAAGTCACCTTGATTTCATAAGTGGTTTAGGTAGAAATTAGACTGGATATACTTCAAAGTATTTAAAGTTAGAATTATAAATTCTTCCCTAATCTTCCCATTAGCTTCACACTAATGATCCCAAAGCAATTATAGTAATAAAGAAAGCAAAACAAACAAAACAAAACAAAACAAAACAAAACAGAGCTTTCTCCTCAACAGGGGATTGCACCCCTGACCCGCAAAACAAACAATGGTGCAGACTTCGTGGGACAAATGACATGTTCATTTGTATGTGGCCTCACTGGTGTCCTGCTGGCAGGAGACCAGATGACCTTAGAACTCAGGTTTCCAGTGTGAGAAACTGTCCAGTGTAGCTAAGCTCCTCAGGCTGCAGTAGATCTGGCTCTACACTCTCCAGTGGGAAATTCCCATGGAGACTCTCAAAAGCTGGAAGCAGACACTAAGTACATTATGTCCTGTATCTGAGTTATTTTACTAATTTTCCTTTTTACTTCTTGCTTGCTAAATATTTTCATGACTGGTGACATTGAGTTCAACAATATTAATTACATTCTTCAGTGATTTAATTTTACCCAGAAAAAAAAAGTTCCATAACTAATCACATCTGTTCTGGACAAGCCTGATGTACCTTACGGAAGAATGTAGATCACTGAGTAAGATAAGAGAAGGATATACATACCCTCTTCTCATGTCCTTCCTCACTCCTGTAACTTTTCATTATTCTTTTCTTGGGCCTATCTTCTTCTATGATCCCCATGATTTAGAGTCATGTTCTTGTGAGAGCTTCCAGTAAGCTTGGCTAAAGACCCTGGTGTCTTAATTCTGGTTTTGACATCTCCATTTCAGCACTGTTATCATTACACGAGATTAGGTGGTATGATCAAAAGACTTAGTGTATGCATAAATTAGAAAATTATTACAGTAAAAGACATATGGCCACTAACACCTCTCAGAAAACTCCAGCTAGCTTTGCAAACACTTACCTCAACATTATTCCACTATCTGAAGCAGTTCTGGAAGTCCACTTTCATCAGTGTCTTTAGTCCCATTGTCATAATTACCTTGCTGGTCTGAGTTGATTATAACCATCTACGTTCCCTGGTCACTTTGCCTCTGAGGAAGAGTCAGAAGTCACATTGTACCAGATCCAGCAGAGACAGTAGATGAGAACATGGTGTTGTTTGTATAAGCCAGCTTTTCCATTGGCTATCTCTGTGCAGCAGCATTCATCATATATTTTATCACATATTGTAAAGACACTCACTCTAAAGGACTGCAGGAACTGCTATAGAAAGGGGTAACAGTGAAGGAATATGTGTGTCCAAAGAAAAGGGAAGTATCTCATGGGGGTTCCTGTATCTTTTACTGTAATAAATTTTTAAAAATAGAAACGCTCCTCAGACCTTATGTATTAATTTGAAATATAAACTCTCCTCAAATAGGGATTATCCTTTCCCACCACAATCTGGTATTTCTCTGATATTTTCACCCCGTTTGAAAATTATTGGGGTCTCAGTGTGGAAAATTTTAATTTCTCCCTTAAGTCCCAGACTAAGCCCCTTTTAGTCTGGTATCCAAAATCTCTCTCTGGCTTGTACCTCTGAACAAGGTGAGGTCCACTGCCTCAGCTCAGGTGATCGCCCTTGTGCACTTAGAGGACTAGAATTGCCTTCTGTTGAGGCCTCCTGTCTTTGTGTCTTCCACTAGCAATTCCACCATTGCTCCATTGACTTCATGAAGTTTTAGAATATTCATGTGATATACAAGTACTTCATGGTCCTTACTATGTTCTGGGATTTAGAAGTTAATAAAAGTTAGGTCCTGGTCCTAGTGAATTTTACATGCTATTGTGATACATTAAACTTGATACTTCCTCTCCTAAAAGTATTTAGCAGCAATCCATCATTGAGTAATAAAGTTCCCAGTTCTAGAAGAACAGAACCTCTTAATAATCTGGCTTAAAACCCATTTCCAGTTCCCTATCAGTTCCAATCTCACCTTTTCATTCTGGTTTTCTAGACTGAGTATTCTATCTGTCTTTGTCTGAGTAGCTTTTGTCTCTTTGCCCTCTAGCATTTCTTTATTTCCTTGCAACTTTTCCATTCAGGCTCTAAAACCAGGTGAAAATTTTCACACTTTCTAAAGTCTTTCCTCTCCTAGCTTGGCTAAATGATTCTTTTTTGGGTGGCTCTCCTTCTTTATGCATCCATCATTTCTCATCAGATTATTACCATTATTCACTGCTTCTCCCTAGCAGGAGGTCAGTTTCTTTACAGAAAAAGTGATACAGACATTTTTGTGACCTGAGCTCCCTAGAGGGGAGGAAAATTCCACCTCCCCAGGACTCAGAAAAGGTTTATGTAATTATCAAGAAAAGCAAAGAAGACAGAGGAATAGAGGAATGAACAGAAAGTCAGACAGAGGTGTCTTTAGGGATGAAAGTACTGGTAATAAAATAGGAAGTGATGTTTGTTCTGCATTTATTGAATTCTAAGGATTAGATGACACTGCTCACTGACAGCTAAGAGCAAAGGTGCTGACAGTGCCCAAACATCGCTTTCATCAGCTTGGTGATTCATTTTCTTAGGTTGGCTTTTCATAATAGAGGGGATTTGCTTTCCTACCACACTGATGGTGTGATGGGAAAGAAGCTATATATGTATCATTTACTAGAAAATTGTAACCTCTCTTCAGCTCACAGGCTTGAGAATAAAAAAAAAAAAACAGAAAGAAAAAAGAGGCAATAAAAAAGGAACAACATAGCAATAAAAGTCTTAGTGGGTCAGTAAAAGATTCTGGCAGGACTCTGATGATTTACTCCCAGATAAGGCATTTAGGGAGTGAGGTTAAGAAATACTGTGCTGTGGCTTCTCTTGCTATTCTCAGCTGTAAATGATAGAAGTCCCAGCAAGCATGGCATTATTTATAGAGGAGGCTATTTCAATTGCTGTGTAAACTTCAGAAGAATTAATGTGCAGCGCTCTATCCAGTGAGATACTTTGAGTTATCTCCTGACATCCCATCCATTTTGCTCAGTAAACACTGGCAGACAAGTAGCAAAATAGTCTTGGGAAGCAGATGTGAGGTGCTCAGTGTCTGCTGACTCTTCAAACGCAGACCCTCCTTGCATACTGTTACCTGGAATAGAGCTTTATAGAGAACAGAATAAAAGCTCTTTTACTACTCCATGCATCTTACATTAAAAGCAGAGTGATACCTCTTCTTTTTTTGAGACATTACTCTAAGCACAATATTTCATGTGTACTTTTCAACATTAATTATATTTTAAATGATTAGGAAGGCTTGTAAAGCCATAGTTCATTTGTATTTAATGATTAAGCATCACATTCAATAAATACCTCTTTCTATCTTGCAGGTTACTTCTCAATGAAATGGCAAAATTAGGCTGCAAAAAGTGAGGTTTACTTTATTATACTACTTTTAGAAAATGATTTAAGAAACATCCTGAATACCAGCTTGTAAGATAAGAATAAGATGTCTAATTTTTCAAAAATAGACTATACGCGGGCCGGGGATATAGCTCATGGTTCCAGCACCTGCTCATGACAAGGACCCGGGTTTGATCCAGATAACCACATACAATACTGGGCATGGAGACCCACACCCAGCAGCAACCAGTACCGCATACCACAGTGCCGGGTGTGGTGGCTCACGCCTGTAATCCCAGCACTCAGGAGGCAGAGGCAGGAGGATTGCTGTGATGTGAGTTTGAGGCTGAGCTCAGGGCCAGCCTGAACTACAAAGCGAGACCCTGTCTCAAAAAAAAAAAAAAAATAGACTATCCTCAAACAAAAAATAAAAGTTAAGGTAAAAGATAGTGGGTAACTAGTAAAGAACACAAAGATGGTAGTTGGCTGTTGGGAAGAATGTTTTAGTGTACAGGTATAAGGACATTTTCCTGAGTATCAGATAAAACTGAAGAGTAAGAGCCTGAAGAAAATGAAACTACCTCTATAAAGAAGGCACCCCTTACTCTCGCCAACAGGTGCTAGGGAACCAGGGGAAAAAGACAAGTCATATATCCCCCAGGATAGTCTCATTGCAAAATGTCAGCCTGGATATCTGTCAGTGACCCAGCAAGGTAAGACAAAGCCTGTTCTCTGACACTTTGTCAAAAAATGTAACCAGTTAGAAAAAAAAAATTGTAAACAACTTCAACACATTTTGAAAATATATTCAACATATGGCCTTGGGTTTGAAATAGAAGATCATCTTTGGATCATTTCTCTAATATTTTAGGTCAAAATTCACCTAAACATCTGTTTTGGGGACTAGAAAGAGCACATGACAGGGGGAAAAGGGAACTTTGGTGAAGAGAGATTTCCACACTGTGGAAATCGGACATCTTTTTCCACAGGACACTTGGAATGAGAACTGTAAGTATCCAGGCACTTGTATCTTTGTGACACCCTGGTGCCAGTGGAGACATTCACCAACCTACACTCTGTTCAAATGTTACTTACAGTTCCTCTGCCTCTTCCTTTCCCTCCTATTGTTTAAGGAGAAATTTCAATTTGATATTGCTCGGATTTCTTAAAATTGGGCCTACCTGTCTTTCAATGACTAATTCTTTTTTTTTTTTTTTTTTTTTGAGACAGGGTCTCACTTTGTAGTTCAGGTTGGCCCTGAGCTCAGCCTCAAACTCACATCACAGCAGTCCTCCTGACTCTGTATCCCCAGTGCTGGGATTACAGGCGTGCGTGAGCCACCACGCCCGGCACTGTGGTATGTGGTGCTGATTGTGCTGGGCGTGAGTCTCCACACCTGGTACTGTATGTGGTTACCAGGGAATTGAACCCGGGTCCTTGCGCTTGCAAGGTAGGCACCGGAACCACTAAGCTAACTCCCTGGCCCTCAATGACTAGTTCTTTATAAATATTTTAAAAGCAACTAATGAACTCTGGATTGGGGGAAGTTTTTGCATGCTTGGATCAAAGAGTTTTATCACTTAATCCTTTAGCTGATTATTAAAGACTTTTTAAAAAAAAACTATGATGTACAGTATTAATATTTAATATTGTTAATAAAAGTATCCAAGTGCCATCACCATAACAAATACATCAGTTTCCCTTCTCTTACTCTCTTCTAGACTTTTACATAGAATTAGAGGATACAGATAATTTCTTGTATATTGGCTACAGAATTTTATCTTGTAACCCCAAAAATTCAGCTCACCATATCACACATACTTACTTAGGTGTGTCTGTTATTAATAATGACACCCCACTGGTTAGTTCAATGATTTTCTAATTGATGATGAGATAAAGGTAACAGAAAAGTTCAGTGGCTTGTATATGATGGAAACAGATATCGCCTCTCAGGAACCACAGTAAACTGTGCAAAAGGCCATGTAAGTAACCTTATTTAGACACTACCTTATGGAAAAAACATATAGGAGCTATTTTCTCCATGTGTATGTGAGCATAAGGCTTAAAAGAAAGCACTTCAGGGGCCGGGGAGTTAGCTCAGTGGTTCCGGCACCTGTCTTGCAAGCACAAGGACCCAGGTTCGATCCCAGGTAACCACATACAATACTGGGTGTGGAGACTCATCCCTGCAATCCCAGCACTCGGGAGGCAGAGGCAGGAGGATTGCTGTGATGTGAGTTGGAGGGTGAGCTCAGGGCCAGCCTGAACTACCAAGTGAGACCCTGTCTCAAAAATCCAAAAAAAAAAGAACTTCATTCTTCATAAAATCATAGGAGAAAAACAGCTCTGTTCTACCCTCAATATCCCGCCTGGTCAGCGGCATGGTTTTATTGTCTAATGTACTCACTTAAGAGGTAGCAAAGACAATATTTAGCTAATACATTCCACACTCTAAGAATGTTTTAATTTCACAGTGCCAATCAGAAAATAGACACCAAATGTCTATCATTCCTGCTGTGTGAATCACTTTGGGTAGCATGAACTCAAGACTATTTCAGCAGTGACTCCAGAACAGCATGGAACTTCTGTCTCCCAAGAGAAGATAAGGTTGATCATCTATTACACATTCAACTTTGTATGCCAGGAGAATGTTAATCTGGAATTAGGATGAAAACTGAAAATGGGGAAGGGATTTTTTCCATGTTTTGATTCACTACTGTACATGAGCCAATGAAGCAACTCAAGTTGTAGAGTCTACCTCACTTCACTGATGATTCTGTGAGTTTATTGTATTACAATAAATAAATCATGTTGCTAGATAATGGATATTGATAATCATGATACTTTTACTAAACACATGTTTTGCTAAAAATTATCTTGGGTGCTTGGGCAATGAATTAATTCTGAGTTCAAACATTGCTAAATTAAAGAAAAATATGGGCTGTAAAGGTAGTTTGAAACAACATGAGATCATTGAAAATTGTCCACTCTACTAAAACAGTGATGTCATGACTTTGGCTCATATTTATTTTTAATTTGACAAGTTGAATAATAAAATTGATGATGCACTGAGTTTCAGTTTTCTCCGGGTAGGATTCTTATACTAGGCATCTCATGGCTAATCCAGAACTTTGCTCTTAGTCAAAAAACAGTCAATATAACACAATTAATATAATATAGTTCCTCTCTAGCTTGCAACTATTAAATTAAAAAGCTCAGATGTTAAAGGACCACTAGTAGTCATAGTAACACATCGCTTTAGTGTTCCACACGATTTCACATGATACATTATCAATTGTTGGGAAGTATAGGAAAATATAAAAAAGAGCTACAGTTTCTTCAGCCTACTAAAGATAACTCAAAGAGATATGAGTTGTGTAAATTATATCATCAATCATTTTATCATGTGAGCCGTATGTGATTAAGCAACATTTTGTTATATTTCAAATTATTAAATTGCAGGCACTCAATCAACTTCTTAAAAGGTAACCTTAAGAGACAAAAACTACATTACTGTATTTTCTGAGAAAAATAATAAAGCTTATAAAGCGGGCAGGAGCTAACAAGTATCTATATACTTCCATAGAAATGTATCACAAATTAGAATTTGTAACAGTGGTCCTTGCTAGAAAAACACAATTTAAAAGAGCACAGAGAAGGATATATCTTTAAAAACCTATATATAGACACCAAGATTCTGTGAGCAAATAAGAACTTAAATTTGGTTGTCTGTGTAAAGTACAAAGCTAAAAATCCAATGATGTTACACAGCATTTAACTTTAAACCACAGTAACCCAAACCACATATACACAGCAAATGAATAAAAATGAGTCCAATATGGCATACAAAGGAGTCAAATCCTAATGCATGCTGGATAAATCTGAACCCTCAGAAAGAGGATTTGCATTAAACAACGAAAGTATTCTCAAGCCTCACTTTCTTCTTAATGTGGCTTCAATCACTTTTGGAGTTTCTTTGTTTCCTGACACATAGAAAACTTACATATTTTTTAAAAACTACCCAAACTCATTTTCCACAAGCATAACTGTGTAGAAGTGACTAATTCTAAAGACTATATTTACAGACATATTTTGTTGCTACAGCAGATGGTAAATTGTGGTAACAAGACTGACAAATTTAGCTGTAGCAATAATTTCGTTCTACACTCAAAAATCCCAACTTCTACCCCCAAATTTCTCTCTCAAAGCTTTGAAATATTTCTAGAAAAAAATCAATTATTTTACCTTCCAAATTTTCTGGAAGAAAATCCAACATCCCCCCACCTGATGGTTCTAGGCTCAAGTTTCCTTCATCATTGGTGTCTTCATGGAAAGCGGGGAAGAATAATTGGAGGAAGTGCACACTGGAGAGACAAGTTAACAAGGACTCAGGCTTTCTTCCCTTACCCTCTGCTCTCTCCGAGGGTCAGAGTCAAGTGACCATATGTAATACTCTAGAAACTCCCTCTTAACAAATGTTTAGAAAGCTAGTCTTGACAGAAACTGATTACCGGGGATAAAAATCACACCCTCTTGTTCCCTCACAACAATGAGAAGATTAAAAGACGGGCTTTGAAGTGGTTTACTGTCCCAGAGGTCTTTAAAGTCAAAGTAGGCAACAAGTTTCTTTTTGTTTTGTTTTGTTTTCCCTCATTAACCTTTCGGCATCTTCTTGTTTAAATGGCTTGGAATCTTTTAAGGTCAGCTGGGGCCTAAAATGGATTTGTTTGAGAAAGTTTCAGCAAAATTCTTGGAAAAATGAGTTACATGCAATAAATAGGAATTTCCATTTCACTAAGTCACGAGAGGGGCAGTTAAGAGTGTTAATGAAATGATACTGTTTGAAGTTATTATAAATTACAGTTTAATCTGCATGTTCTTAAAATTTAAACCCTGGCTACTTTTTGTTGAGAACAGAATTCGTCTCCATACATTTGTCTCCAAATGCCATGGGGGTTTCAGTGAACATGTAGTCTTTTTAGTGTAAGTCTCTATAAGTAAACAAATTAGGGCACAAGTTCTTTTTCACTAAATATGTATGAAAAACTACTATAGATTAATATGTAAGCAAATTAAGACAAAACAAGCCACCTCAGATTGATGGATCATATGGAGATCAAAATACAAGGAAGATACAGACTGCCTGGCTTCCATCTGGGTGCCGTTTTGCTAACTTCCACTCATGTTCAGATGTTTCATTGAGTGATCATTTGATTTCTCCAGAAACTCTCTATCTCTTTGGTTCCCAGATCCAATACCATATTGCTGTGTCCTTTCCTCTGTTTTTGTTTTATTGTCCTTCTTTGTATATAACAGCTTGGTACATGGACTTGGGCATCTACACAAGCAAAATCAGATGACTCTTCAGATCCTAAATAGGTATCTTCCTTATCTTTAGTCTTTGGTGCTGGCAGTCCTGATAGAAGAGTCTCCTTCCACAGCTCTCTTTCAGTCTCAATTACACATTAAAATCATTATTTTCCAAGGAAGGAGAGGAACCATTCCAAAACATGTTTACAAGCAACCCAGGTAAATCAGCTGATTCCAACATTCAGCCAGGATTATGACAAATCACTTCAACTGTTAAATCTTCTCCATAAATCCTTTCAGCCAGATGTGTCCTTCACATCTTTTGAAGTTCATCTTGTAATTCTCCTAGGAGCCTTCTCAAATTCTTCTTTGTATGCAAATTTCTCTGAGGGTCTTCTATTATTCAGGGGTAAAATTGGAAAAGGGTGAGCTGGGTCCATGTACCACCCTGTCTTTTAGTTTCTTTGTTCCTTGCAACCACCTCAGCGGATCTGATTGACCTACACTATTCTAACACAGGACACACAGTGTTCACATCACCTTAGTCTTCCCTCATCAGTCTGGGTCTGTTGGGCAGTTTCTTTCTCCCACTTCCCAGATGACAGCTCAAGAACGGGCAGTTGTGCGCAGGGGAGTCTCGAATTGTATTTTAGCCAGCACTGGTCTCCAGTGTGGTCTGGGCAAACCCTTACTCCAGCTGCTATTTGGCTTTGGTACAGATGCTGTTTCTATAGTAGACCTTTGGTTCAGTCACTGTGATTTGGGTGTTCAGACCTTGCCCCTTCGTATTCTCTGCTGCTGCATTCTAAACATCAAGGAGCGACTCTAAAATCTTTCTTAAATCCTCCCTGCATCTTCTGGCTGTGTGGACACTGCACCTAGATGGACTCCATCAGCTTGGGGCTAGCTGGGCCTGTCTCCAAGCCTGGTGTGACTCCATTTGTGCCTGGAATTATGCCAGCTCTCAGATCTGTCCTCACTTCCTTGATCTGTCATGGCTGCTAGAAACTTTCAGACGTTATGCCTTATCCTTAAAGCTGATAAAAACTGCCTCTTCCTCATCTTTGCTGTAATATACATCAACACATCTTATCTATAGTGCCCAAACTATGTTGAAAATATTTTTAGAACATCTCAAATGAGTAGGTATAAAATTTTGCCAATTAAAACCTTAACTTTAAATTATGTGAGGTTTCTCTTCTGTCTTC